>JAWPHD010011883.1:0-80080 GCA_037043455.1 Cyrtodaria siliqua
GGCTGATCAGGGTTTACAATGTCTGGCTGCTGATCAGTCATTTCCCCAAAACACCCCTTTGTCACATAAATGGAATGGTCTTAATTCAAAGAAAGAACAGTCCATTATATATATGTAGCGGGTTAAGGGGTTAATATAATCCCCTCAAAATCAATTGGTCTCTTCTAAGGAAACTTTCAATTTTCGGATTAATTATTTTCATCAGCCATATGTGTCATACCTACTTGAGATGGATTATAGGGAATGAGGGAAGCCAATTATTTCAGCCAAGTTATCGTCGATCCATAATCACATAGAAGGAATGATGAATTCTGGGCAATCAAATGTCTTGCCAATACTGATTTTTTGACACACTCGATGTAGACAAATTTTGAGAACCTGCTCTCTTACTTACAGTCAAGGGAAATTCATGCCTACTCCTTTAAAGGGACACATGGCAATCTTGAAGTATTCATCTAGCATTAAAATTGTAACCTCAATTTATTAATTCAGTATTACTTCAACTTTAAACCAGTCGCCTGCAATTTCGTCAACATATTTAAGTATCTGACTTAGCAACTTAAAAACTTAAAGTGTTTTTAAGTTTTTCTTACGTAAGGGTGTGAGAGTCCACTGGGAGCTCAAATTGTAAGTGAGAAAGTGTCTTACTTATTGCGGGAGGTGTACTGTACTGGTTCAACATGTAAACAAGATTAAGTGGGGTGGTCTGCATCCACCACGAAAAAAAAAATCGAGCATCATATATGGCCTTACATGTGCTAAAAATGACGTAAAACACCATTCAAACAAACTAACAATCTTACGAAAGGGAAATGTGTTTCACCAAATCAATTTAATTATAGTAAGTAAAAATAAAATTTAAGTAAAACGTGTAAAAAAAATTGTAAAAAAATCTAACGGTAAGTAGAAAAGGTACACAATTCTGTTTAAATTTATACTAGAGTTATGGCACTTACCTCAATGAGTTCCATTTACAACAGTTAATACACAATGTGAAGTCGCATTGTATGGTTACAAAGATATGAGCTTACCATAGAATGTTAACCAACACCCATGTTGACACCACGGGCACTAGTAGAATAGCTTGGCTTTTTAAAAAAAAACAACACTACCATACCATCTACCAAATAGACGGCTACCAATAATGGCTATAATTACACTGTTACCCGCTACCACCAGCTACTTTGCTGGCTACATGGGAGTATATAAAGAGAGACGAAATCATTTTCACTCATTGCTGACTGCTTATTTGTAAGCAACGAATATCCTCTGATCAGTTCATATCTGCTGAACGAAACCGGTCACGGAATATGATCGCCCAGCTGACTAGCAGGAGTTCCGTAGTTCCCATCAGCCACTTGATCTACATTTTTTTGATAAGTACCTTGTGCAGTTGCTGCGCATCTGTCTTAGCCTCTTGTAAGTTGACATCTTGACCCTGATCACGACCACACTTGAGTATCTCCACCAGCATCTCCTCCAGGCTGCCACTCACGTACTGCGTGATGGTTGACTGTAGCTTAGTACCATACACTGCAGTAGGAGTTAAAGAAACTAAACTGCTAAATTTCACTAAAAACATTCTTCTAAACTCAACACATGGCTAGAGTTTGGAAGATGTTTGTTTGTATGGTGTTTTACGTCATTTTCAACACAAGTAAGGTTATATACGACGTTGGTTGTTTGTGATGGAGGCAGACCACCCACTTTTCCTGGGTACAACCAGTACTGTACACCTCCCGCCATCTGTGTAATTGAAAAAGTGTCGATACAAGTGAGGAAGTGTCGATCTTTATGGATGGTGGGAGGTGTATGGTACTGGTTGTACCCAGGAAAAGTGGTTGGTCTCCAGTACTGTACACTTGTCCGCCATCCGTAAGAATCGACACTTCCTCACTTGTAACTTGTGAGGAAGTGTCGATTCTTACGGATGGCAAGAGATGTACAGTATTGGTTGTACCCAGGAAAGTGGGTCAGGTCTGCTTCCACCACAAAAAATCGACGTCGAATATAACCTTACTTGTGTTGAAAATGACGTAAAACACCATACAAACAAACATCTTCCAAACTTTAGCCATGACTGTGTTGAGGACATAAAATAATACATGTGCTGATTAAAAGTCTAGATTTATTCAAAGGCTAAAATACTCCTAATAGAAAATGCATAGATCATTATTCAATGCTTTGGCACCGATACCAATAGGGTGATGGTTATGGCATATTTATATTACACAGTTTTATTTATAACAGAGTTAGGATTTGCAACATATGCAAGCTACGTATGTATCTTATCATCAGTAGGCTTTGAAATGATGTACATCTGTTATAAAATGTGCCTATTGTTGGTAGGATAGCGGCTGTAAACCGTGATCGCATTTTTTTTCAGACTGTCAGACTCTATTGCCAGTTTAAACCAATCCGGAACCACTATTTATCAAGTTTAAGGCAGACCCCTATACCCCATGTCAAGCTGATGTACTCCCTATAATCCTTCACAATGAGAGGACTTGCTTGTTCAGTTTGAAAATTATCTAGGGTGTGGGGTATCTTTTAAAAGGGACAGGGAAACTGAATGAGACAAAAATATATTACATGCAACTTTTATGTGAACTTTTTCGTTTGAGGAGAATCAAGAGGTAGTCTACTTAGCAAGTATCCGCATGGTCTCAATATTCAGTATTCTTTTTCCAAATGATTGAGTTCCCTAGCAGGTAGTCCAACAATTAAAGTTATCAGTTTGTGTTATATGTGTAAATTTAGTAGAGTACCCGACTCACTTTTAAAGATACTGTAAAGGAGAATTTTAAGCCAGTCTTATGGTGGTTCCGGTTCCAGTCGTTAACTGATATTTTCTAATTTAAAGATCAAAAAATAAAAGAATATATACCAGTATTGGTTATTTTTATGTATGAGGGTATAACCCCCCCCCCCCCCCCCCAAACACACACACACCCACACACATACACCCTCCCCCTTCCACTCTCCCCCAACCCCAGCCACCCCCACCATCACCACCCAACATTTGGTATTTTGAATTATATGATGTTCAACCTTTTTAAGAGCTTTATTTAGTATCCCCCACCCCACTCCTGCACCCACCCCATGATACAACCATTCCTCAAAATATATATGTAATAAATGTGATTTTACCTCTCTGGTATCTCTCTTTAATCACAGCCAATTCCTGTAATTATATTTAAATCATGTTAAAGATTATAGTACTACCAAATGATTAATAATTGGGAATACATAAAATCTGTACCCAAATCTACAGACTTCCTGCATTGAGCATAAAGGCATCTACAGACACAAATGAGCTAATGGGAAGAATTTAATAATTCTTGATTCGGCTGTACTTAGACATTTTTCTATCAAAGGGACACAACTGCTACAATGACCCTGCCTTTAAAGCAATCTAGAGTTATGTTGTAAACAGATGACACTCTTGATAGTTAAAAACATATCTAACCAACAGTTAAGTGTGCCTTAACCAAATATTAAACATGCTTTAACCAAATGTTAAACATGTATTAACCAATTATTAAACATGCCTTAACCAACTGTTAAACATGCATTAACCAACTGTTTAACCAACTATTAAACATGCTTTAACCAACTGTTTAACATGTCTTAACCAACTGTTAAACATGCCTTAACTAACTATTAAACATGCCTTAACTAACTGTTAAACATGCCTTAACCAACTGTTAAACATGCCTTAACCAACTTAACTAACTGTTAAACATGCCTTAACCAACTATTATACATGCCTTAACCAACTGTTAAACATGCCTTAACTAACTGTTAAACATGCCTTAACTAACTATTAAACATGCCTTAACTAACTGTTAAACATGCCTTAACTAACTGTTAAACATGCCTTAACCAACAGTTAAACATGTCTTAAGCAATTGTTAAACATGCCTTAACTAACTATTAAACATGCCTTAACTAACTGTTAAACATGCCTTAACTAACTATTAAACATGTCTTAACCAACTGTTAAATATGCCTTAACCAACTATTAAACATGCCTTAACCAACTGTTAAACATGTCTTAACCAACTGTTAAACATGCCTTAACCAACTGCTTAACATGTCTTAACCAATTGTTAAACATGCCTTAACCAAATGTTAAACATGCCTTAACCAACTGTTTAACATGTCTTAACCAACTGTTTAACATTTCCTAACCAACTGTTAAACATGTCTTAACCAATTGTTAAATATGTCTTAACCAACTGTTAACATGCCTTAACCAACTGTTAAACATGTCTTAACCAACTGTTAAATATGCCTTAACCAACTGTTTAACATGTCTTAACCAACTTTTTAACATTTCCTAACCAACTGTTAAACATGCCTTAACCAACTGCTTAACCAACTATTAAAGATGTCTTAACCAACTGTTAAACATTCCTTAACTAACTGTTAAATGTTTCTTAACCATTTATCAAACAATATGTATTAACCAATTCTTAAACATGCTTTAACAAACTGTTTACCATGCCTTAACCAACTGACTGTTAAATATGGTTCACCAACTGTTCAACATGTCTTTACCAACTGTTAAGCATGCCTTAACCAAATGACTGTTAACATGCTTAACCAACTTTTTCAATGTGTATTAACCAACTGTCAAACATGCCTTAACCAACTGTTAAATATGCCTTAATCAACTGTTAAACTGGCCTTAACCAACTGTTAAATATGCCTTTACCAACTGTTAAATGTTTCTTAGCCATTTGTCAAACAATTTACATGTATTAAACAATTTTTAAACATGCTTTAACCAACTGTTTAACATGCCTTTAAACAACTGAATGTTAAACATGCCTCAAACAACTATTTAACATGTTTTAACCAACTGTTAAACATGCCTTAACCAATTAACCAACTGTTAAACATGCCTTAACTAACAGTTAAACATGCATTAACCAACTGTTACCAATGCCTTAACCAACTGTTCAACATAATTTCACCAACTGTTAAATGTTTCTTAACCAACAGTCTAACAATGTACATGTCTTAAACAACTGTCAAATATGACTTAACCAAATGAATTTTTAAAGAAAACGTAACAATTTACGAAACCATTTCTAAAAAAAAAAAAATTCCAGTAAATTACTGTGCAGTTAAAATGTAAAATCTATGACCTCATCAGTCCCTAGGCCTCATACGCTAGCAGTCACGAACCTTGCCATTACGGGTACCAAGTATACCGATCATTGTGGCCTCGTCTGTCCCAGACCCATGAGCTACAGCCTCGTGCAGACAGTGGGCATCATAGTCCAAGGGTTTCATCATCAAGGCCAACACAATCTCATCAAAGTTGCCTCCCAGTTCAGACTCTAAATGTTCTTGTAGGTTCTGTAAATATAGATATGTATGGGGTTTAACATCATTTTATCCCTTAACCCCCTACATATATATATAATGGTCTGTTCTTTCTTTGAATTTAGACCATTCCATTTATGTGACAAAGGGGTGTTTTGGGAGAAATGACTCCTCAGCAGCTGGACAATGAAAACCCTGATCAGCCTGTGAGTTCCTATAAACACAAAATAAACAACGTCAACGTTTGTTTATAAATTGCATTGATCAAATCTTTCGGATTATGCACTAACCTGTTCTCAAAATGTAAAGATTCCCCAGGAGTGAAGAAATCATTTTTAGAAAAATGCTTGGTGCTCACCTTGCTGTATTTATCTTGGTATTTAGCCTTGATTTCTTGTCGCTGGGCGTTTGTCCGTTTGGGAAGGATGTCAATAACGATATCCTCATTTGTATCAAGGCCTTTCATGGCGTCACTCAAACTCTCACTGTCCTCTACTGGGTTGAAGGGTGTCCATGGTTTCACTGTGCCACCAGAGGGTGTCGACGATTTCATGCCTTTTTCTTTCTTATTGCCAGTAGTATCCGTTTTTGTCGTCTGCTTTTTTTTCTTTGTACCAGTGGTCTCTGGACTATTTTAAAACAAGATAAAATTAAAACTAACTTATAAAACAAATGTGGACACATGTGGTCATCTGTTATTTCAAACACACATTCAATAATAAATAATAGACTTTAACTCTAATATATTGATATATTTGAAGTTTGTCAATAAATGATAGAATCAGTTCAATCAAAATTTTGTATAGCGGGGATAGGAGTGTGTGACCAAAGAAGAGATTCCAGATTGCCTCTTCAGGTAGCGACCTGCTCAGTTAGCACTACACACAGGAGATTTTCTCACCCCCAGGGTTTTGTGATCATTACTGTTCTTATGCAGAGTATGCACAAGTTCTATGTTTGTAATAGTTTGTATCACAGACGACAGTAGATTATGGTTACTTATAACCTAGCAGTGAGAATCATAGCTCTTATGATGTGTACCTACCATAGAGCTACGATGGTTTAACCCGCCCACTTCTAATTTAACACAAAATGAACAACGATAACTGGAAATGTCCAGGCGTGTGAGTAGGGTGGGGTTATGTTTCCATAACGACACAGCTCAAGATATTTCAAAAGATAAAAAAATATGTCTGCAGAAACATGGAGTCATACACAAATTACCTAGATAGATGAGATATTCCTCTCTTTGGTGAGTTTTATGCATGCACATGTGGTATTTAAGGTTTAGCCTTTGAAATATGTTTTTTTATACAGGCATTGTGTGGTCTTCAAAAACATCGCCGCAAAAGTGTGTATCGGGGTCGGTACGGGGTCCTACCTACCATTCAAGGCATGGAAATCATGGCTCTGTGGTAGGTACATATTACCATATGACTTATAACCCTGTATAATTATGGATAGTATACAGTTGTTATTTTATAACCCTGTATATACATAAGGCATTGTTGTTGTTTTTAATGAAATGGGACCATTATTAGAGATAACCTCTGTCTTTAAATACTATGTGTAAACTATCAGATTACTTTGGTTATAATTTCCGTTAGTTTAAACTTAAATTTTCCTTGAATACAATGTACATTAAATAAGATCACTACCCAGGTGTCCAACCAGTTTTCGGCGCCTAACAGTTTTCGTGATATTCATTTTAAACAAATGTTTTTAGCAATAATTTCAATTCCAGGAGTACATTTTCATTGGACATGTTCACCTGAAGATTAAATCTAAAAAACAAACAACAGGAAGTATATAAAACAGGTTTAAATGAATAAAAAACCAGCAGCGACATATTCTGCTGATCCCTGATGTCTGGGGAAACGATGCGTTTCTATGCGCATGCGCAGATAAATCCTTTTAAAGGAACACTGTGTTCTCTTTTATATATTTAATGTAAACATACAGCAGAGGATAATTGAAAATATTTTTAAAATAGTAATTGCTGTTCTTTAAGACAAGACATATTGCATCATAAATATAATGGAATAGTCTATTTACCTATCAATAAATCAAAAACATAAGTTTTATTAGAATATGGGTCAATTCAAAGGGAAGCAACCTGTTAATAATTAATGCAGGGGAGTAAGCAAACATTATTAGTTTTGTTTCATAAAATGTTATGGGTGAAAAACAAATTTAAAATGAAAGAATTGTCATTGTATTGATGATATTAATAAGATCACGAAAACTATTCAGATTGGTGACAAAGAATCAGCATTTTACACCATACTAATATGGAGATACGCGTCTAGTGGGGTTTCCCGAAATCTACTTAAATGTCATCGTATATTGCTTATATAAGGATAAGCCTTCGTATGGTGGTTGCAAATGAAAACTCTACATCTATTTAAAATATTATTTCATTAAAAGTCTATAAATGTGCCAAAAACTGCTTGGACACCAGTATCATAAAATATTAATAAGACTTAAAAATGAGCTGGAAAACTAATTCTTTTTTATTGCCAAAGTAATTAGGTAAATTAGTGTGACGTCAATTTGCTTTTAGTTAATGGAGAAAAAGTTCCAATACTTACATACTTACTCCAAGCGTTCCGTAACAATAGGTGAACTTTGTGCACAAACCACAACACCACAACACCACAAGCATCAAGTCGTCAAACGTGCAAACGGATAGTAAATGTACATAATATACACAAATACAACATTGCAATTATAATCAAATGTAAATTAATAAATAGAAAAATTCTGCGGAACCAACAATTCCCTATACTGCTTTGGCACATATGAAATATATCAAATGATTGAAGCCAGAAGCTTGAACCAAACAAGCTAGAGCACCCCCTGGCAGGGCATATAGGCCGCCTTTGCCAAGGTTAAGTTTCAGGTTAAACCTTTTCAAAGGGAAATATAATTTTAAAAAATGAATCCGAGTTATGGGCTTTTAAAGATGTACTCATTGGATCATGTTGAAGATGTATGCAAAGTTCCAACATAATACATCCCTACAGGGCTAACAAAAAATAAGTAAATAACTATATTTAACAAATAGTCTGTCCCGAAATTTTCACAATTGAAAACACTCCTTGAAAAAAATTATAGCTAAAAGAAACATTTCAGTTTTGAGTTTGAGCATGGGATTTTGGCCGAGCAAGTTTTGTGAATAGAATAAGACGACAAAGAAGGTCAAGGTCAGTAATAGTGACCGCATTTTGGTATTAATGTGTAGTACTCATCTGTGTTCTTAAGCTGCTCAACTTTATTTGCTTGTTACTTGTTCCACTTTAGTGGCTTGTTAGCTGCTGGACTTAAGTTGCTTGTTGCCTGCTTGACTTTAGCAGCTTGTTTGCTGCTCAAATTAAGTTGCTTTTTACCTAATTCACTTTAATTACCTGTTTGCTCCTGACCTTTAATCGCATACTATCTGCTCAACTTTATGTGTGTTTTAGCTGCTGCACTTTAGTGGCTTGTTTGCTGCACAAATTAAGTTGCTCAAATTAACTTGTTTTTTACCTAATTGACTTTAATTACCTGTTTGCTCCTAAACTTTAATCGCATGCTACCTGCTAAACCTTATGTGTTTTAGCTGCTGGACTTTAGTGGCTTGTTAGCTGCTACACTTCAGTTGCTTGTTACCTACAGAACTTAAGTTGATTGTTAATTGCTGAACTTTAGCTGCTTGTTAGCTGCTCAGCTTTCGTTGTGTGTTAGCTGCTGGACTTTAGTGGTTTGTTAGCTGCTAGACTGTAGTTGCCTGTAAACTGCTCAACTTTAGTTGCTTGTAATGTGTTACACTTTAGTTGTTTATAGCTGGTCTTAAGTTGCTTCGACTTTAGTTGCTCAACTTTGCTTGTTAGCTGCTGGACTTTAGTTGGTTGTTAGCTGCTGAACCTTAGTTGCTTGATAGCTGCTGGTCTTTAGTTGCTTGTTAGATGCTGAACCTTAGTTGCTTGATAGCTGCTGGTCTTTAGTTGTTTGTTAGCTGCTGGTCTTTAGTTGTTTGTAAGCTGCTGGTCTTTAGTTGCTTGTTAGCTGCTGGACTTCAGTTGTTTGTTAGCTGCTGGACTTTAGTGTTTGTTAGCTGCTGGTCTTTAGTTGTTTGTAAGCTGCTGGACTTTAGTTGCTTGTTAGCTGCTGGACTTTAGTTGCTTGATAGCTGCTGGACTAAATTTACTTGTTACCTGCTGGACTTAAGTTGCCTGTTAGCTGCTGGACTTTAGCTGCTTGTTAGCTGCTGGACTTTAGTTGCCTGTAAGCTGCCAAACTTTAGCTGCTTGACTTTAGTTGCGTGTTAGCTGCTGGACTTCAGTTGCTTGTTAGCTGCTGGACTTAAGTTGCTTGTTAGCTGTTGCACTTTAGTTGCTTGTTAGCTGCTTGACTTTAGTTGCGTGTTAGCTGCTGGACTTCAGTTGCTTGTTAGCTGCTGGATTTTAGTTGTTTGTTAGCTGCTGGACTTTAGTTGCTTGTTAGCTGCTTGAATCTTGTTGCTTGTTAGCTGCTGGATTTTAGTTGTTTGATAGCTGCTGGACTTTAGTTGCTTGTTAGCTGCTGGACTTTAGTTGCTTGTTACCTTCTACTTTATGTTTGTTAAAAATAACTGCCTTAGCGAATATGACCTTGACATCATATTTTCTTAACTTATTAAACTTTTAACATGACCATTACTCTAACTACACCACTTTCTCATGTTGAAAGCCTTCTTTGAAAATCTGGAACAAATGGTATCTTTCAATACTCCATAATATTATGTACCTCCCCGTTATGTTAAAATCGCAAAAAAACAAAACTTTGCATGAATTGCGACTGTTTCACAATACAGTCTAATACAATAGACTACAACATTGCACCTACAAACATGTGTGTTTCTGGTCAGCTTTACAATAAAAATCCAGGTGTGGCAATCCTATTCAAACTGGTACATTAATGACAAAAACTCATAAAACTAAAATAAAATATTTTATTTCAAAAATCTTTCCTTCTATAATATCACAGATTTATAAAACTAATGTTAATTTTAAAGATCACTGAAACTATTCTAATAGGCTACCATTATTAACAAATCACCAAATATAATAAATACCCGCTACTGTTTAAAGAGGCTCTACCTATATCTTTTTTTCCACCAATTGATATAAACTTTACTTAATTATAAAGAGGACTATGAAAAAGGTAAATGGCAATAATTTCACCCCATGTAATATGCGTTTTGCTTTGGAAAAACAGGATTGAAAAGATCGGATTTTTGAAATTGTATTCGTAATTGTTTTAGACAAGCCGATTGCGGAGATTTTCCGATCTTATTCGTTTACAATCGGAACTGCCTCGTCGGATTGGCGAAGAGTTCCGATCGATTCGTTTACTATCGGAACTGCCCCGAATAGTTTGTTTTCGTTCAACTGAATCGCATTGCGCATGTCCGAGAAAATCGTAAAAACTCGTAGTTCTCCGGCAGGAATAAAAGGCTGGGCAGCATTTTATTCAAGATATTGTTTTGATCATAATTAATAATTTACAGAACTGGAATACGAACCATGTTTCATCTTAGAATACTCATAAAATAGCTTTGTATACATATATATGCAGTAATATTGAGTATTTAATATTTTACATTAAAAATCGCGTAGATATAGGTAGTGCCTCTTTAAGTTTCAAGTAGTCTTTGTAAATCACATTGAAATATTTTTGAAATTTGCAAAGTTACAGAAATAACTTTACCTGTACTTAGAAACTTTATATGGACTTATTCTACTATGTATTCCTCCTTCTACCTAGATTGGTATGTAAATATTTTATATTGCAAATTCTGTGTATATAAACTTATATATGCTTTAGCTCTATAACTTTGCAAATTTCCTATATAATGCAATGTAATTTACAAAGACAAAAAATCAATATCACTGGAGTATAAGTAATAGTCAGAATCTGGTCTCAGTGAGTTGGTTCATTTAAACACCGAGATTGGCGTTTTTTAATTAACCAACAAGCTGGGACAGACTCTATCTCATGGGGTCAGCGCAAGCCTGAACATCATAACATCACATATAAATAAAAAAAGGAGATATGATACTCTTGCACTGACCTCTCAAATTATTCTGTTTTGTAGCAGGGTGTATTAAGTAACCTTGCAAGAATAACTATCATTTTCTGACTTCCATTTACTGAAAGTTAGAGCATAGTATAGCTCCGCCCCGTTATTCTGAATTAAACTTTATAATGCTTTGCATTTATCAAATGAAATTTCACCAACCAATTACTACAACTTCCTATTAATGGTGACGAGGGCATGCCACTGAAATAGGTAGGTTTTTTTAAAGCAAAATTGTATGTAAATCATAAACATTCGTTTTACCAGTAGGGTGTGTGTGTGTGTGTTTTTAATTTTAAGGATTATAGTCCCATTACCATATGAGCCCTGAGAACATCAATCATTGACCCAGCATTATGTCTGGACTTTACCGGAATCTAACGCTTCAGATATTGACAGACCAGCTGAATATTTTCAACAAAACAGCTTCTATTCTATGCCAATTGGTTAATTTCAATGAAAACCCTTATCCCAATGTAAACACATTTGATTTGACATGTATGCATTTCAACATATACCTGTATAAGAATAGATATCAAATTCGAAAAGATTATTATGCACCGGTATAACGTTTTGGTATGTTTCAGCAAACTGAAATTATATGACCAATATTATGGTATATTGAAAAGGGACAACACCATCAGTTAGATTCACCCATGTTGGCCTATTTCTAGAGACTCCCCCCCACCCACCCATCCTATGAGCAATATTAAGGATTTCAATATAAAATCTAATTGCATATAAACGGTTAATATATACATTAATTGATAAAAATCCTAAATAATATTTTGATTCAAGGTATATCTCTCCCAATAATAACATTTATTTTGTTAAATATAATAAATAACCAACATTATTATAGCAGATCATTTTAACAGATCATCATTATAACAGATCTTCAACATAACAGATCCTCAACATAATAGATCCTAAACATAACAGATATAAATGACATGCGTCCATTGTAAACCTAGATCAGGCTGATCAGGGTTTACAATGTCTGGCTGCTCAGTCATTTCCCCCAAAACACCCCTTTGTCACATAAATGGAATGGTCTTAATTCAAAGAAAGAACAGTCCATTATATATATGTAGTGGGTTAAAGGGACACATGGCAATCTTAGTTTCACCAAACAAGAGGTCAATGACCTTGAAGCTCTACTGATAGGTTTTTGATAGCTAGATCAGCATTCCTGTGAAGTTTCATGAAAATCCGTCAAGTAGTCTCGGAGGAGTAGTCGCTACAAGTTTTCATTATATAACTCTATGTAAACAAAGATGGCCGCTGACGAACATGTTTAATGTCAAATCAAAATAATTTTTGACAAGGATCAACATCATGTCATACTGATCATTTTAGAAAAAGTCCCATATCAATATCACTTATAGTTTTCAAGAAGAAGTCGCTACAAACTTGTTTTTTGAAAATCTATTTTTAGCCAAGGCGGCCATCTTGAATTTCCGGCCGACCTGAAGTTTTGCTAGGATCAATAAGACATCAAGAGCAACATTCGTGTGAAGTTTCTCGAAAATCCGTCAAGTAGTTACAGAGGAGTAGTCGCTACAAGTTTTCATTATATAACTCTATGTAAACAAAGATGGCCACTGGCAGCCATGTTTAATGTCGAATCAAAGTCATTTTCGATAATGATCAACATCATGTCATACTGATCATTTTAGGAAAAGACACATATCAATATCACTTACAGTTTTCAAGAAGTAGTCGCTACAAACTTGTTTTTTAAAATATTATTTTTAGCCTTGGCGGCCATCTTGAAATTCTGGCCGACCTGAAATTTTGCTAGGATCAATTCGACATCAAGAGCAACAATCCTCTGAAGTTTCATGCAAATCCGTCATGTAGTTTCAGAGGAGTAGTCGCTACAAGTTTTCATTATATAACTCTATGTAAACAAAGATGGCCACTGGCAGCCATGTTTAATGCTGCATCAAAATAATTTTCAACAAGGATCAACATCATTCCATACTGATCATTTTAGAAAAAGTCCCATATCAATATCACCTATAGTTTTCAAGAAGTACTCGCTACAAACTTGTCTTTTGAAAATCTATTATTAGCTGTGGTGGCCATTTTGAATTTCCGACCAACCTGAAATGTTGCTAGAATCATTTTGACATCAAGAGCAACATTCCTGTTAAGTTTCATGGAAATCCATGAAGTAGTTTCAGAGGAGTAGTCGCTACAAGTTTTTAATAAATAAGTCTATGTAAACAAAGATGGCCGCTGCAACATGAATCAAAATGATTTTCGACAAAGACCAACATCATGTCATGCTGATCATTTTAGAAAAAGTCCCATATCAATATCACTTAGAGTTTTCAAGAAGTAGTCGCTACAAACTTGTTTATAAAAATCTATTTTTAGATTTGGTGGCCATCTTGGATTTCACATCAACATGAAATTTTGCTAGGATCAACTAGACTTCATGGACAACAATTTCTGTAAAGTTTTATGAAAATCCATTCAGTAGTTTCAAAGGAGTAGTCGCTACAAAAAAAAGTTTACGGACGGACGGACGGACGACGGACACCGCACCGCGGCATAAGCTCTGCTGATCTCTGATCAGTAGAGCTAAAAATACTTTGGAAATCAAGGACATTTAGATAAGCTGTTTCAATGATTTGTATACATGATAGAGGATCAATAAGCAATTAATTTTTAAAATACCGGTAACAGATTACTGGAAAGGGAAATAACTATCCAAAATCCAGCTTATTCATATTGTTCACTTGCTATTCTCATTTTAGCACACGATGTATAACTTATTGTAAAGTCAATTATCTATATAACAACTAAGGTAGTTTTGTTTCAAAAGAAATCATGATTTTGCAATTGACTTCAGAATTTCATACTTGTAAAAGAATTGAAAATGCTAGGATAAGAAAAATGACAAAATAACGAGAACAAATTTAAGATCTAGCTGATTTAATAGGAGGATAAATTAAAGAAAACAAACAAAGACGACATTTTCGTATTGTGTAACAGACCTCAGGATTGCCGTACGTCTCTTTAAAAGCTAAAAAAAATCTAATGACAAAATAATGAATATGGCAAAAAAAGCCCAAAAAATAAATAGCAATTAAATTTTTTAAAACATACCCTGATTCTATTGACTTAACATCACTGACTGTCTGGAAATTACACCGGAAGTTCATTTAATATCAATTACCCAGAGTGACAATGGGATATTCAATGTAGGTCACAGTGTCCTACTATTGTCACAGTGACCTACTTTTGAATATAGATCATATCTACCTTCTTTTCAATATAAGTCAGTAACAGTTGGCTAAGGTCTTAACAGTAAGAAACCAACTCCTAAATATAAATCATCTTTATGTCACTGTGACCTAAATTGAAAATATGTCACCTGTCCTAGAGTATAAGCCAATATAAGTTTCTACGGTGATTTAGGTCACTACAGTTTTTTATTTTAAAAGTTCAAAGCAATTTGTTTTAGAAATATTACAAACTGTGATACCAATAACATATTCAAACCTATGGCAGAATAGAAAATTGGGGGAAAAAATCCAAATAATATTATTACCCTTTACTTAATTGTATGCAATCAGCTTTCAAAACAATAAATTGATTCCCTAATTTTAATGCTTGACAACTATTTCAAGATTGCCATGTGTCCCTTTAATGTTGAATACTCTCAGGTCAACTAACATTGACCAGAAGTTTAACTGGCGAGAAGACCACAAGAAACTCTGCAATGTCTGACCTCTATCAACTGAAGAACCCTGCCTACACAAAAACACAATTAAAAACTAGAACTATCACTGAAGGTCATGAATACCCTTGCTTTTTTATATAAATTCTAGACAAAACGTGTGATGTAGAGGTATACAAGGTCATCAGTTGTTATGTGTATATGAAGTTTGGGAACAATTCATTGGTAATTGTTTGAGAAATAATAAGTAATGAAATTGTGTTACGCGACGCGACGTGACAAATAAAAAAGTGTTATGTGAAGTGATGAGACATTACTTGAAGTTACAGACAGCGTGATTCCTATATAGCCCCCTCTTCACTTTATGAAGTGGGGGTATAATAAAAATATTTGATATTTGACATGATCTTTGGTTATCACAGAACACAGTTAAATTACAATAACAACAATCCCTTTAAAAAAGCTAGGAAGACAATTTCATGTAAATTGATACAGGCAGTTCAAAATTTAGACTAAATAATAGACTAATCAAAT
This sequence comes from Cyrtodaria siliqua, assembly GCA_037043455.1. Classification (NCBI taxonomy): domain Eukaryota; kingdom Metazoa; phylum Mollusca; class Bivalvia; order Adapedonta; family Hiatellidae; genus Cyrtodaria; species Cyrtodaria siliqua. The sequence goes on from JAWPHD010011883.1 coordinate 15,666, forward strand.
ATATAATAAAGGCTCAAAGGCAAAGGAGCTAAGGGGGCCCCCGAGTTCCTTTCAATATTTTGACTGGGTTGTGTGCGGGGGATGGAGAAACAGAGTATGCTTTGGACTCCCAATAACTCACCATAAACAAAAAATTACCCCCAAAAATGATAAAATGCATGTTCAGGTAAGCTAGAAGAACAATTAGTGGTCTTAAGCTTGTTACCCTGAAATTTGAATATGAACATGTGGATAGAGAAAAGGTTGTCAGAAAGGTTTCAGAAGTTGGCCCACCCACCTTGTAAGTGGTTTGGTTCCTGCCACCCACTTCCCCATCGATATTCAAAATGCTCCTTTGCCTATGAGGCTATGAGAATATATTATTTATAATGGTTATTTTGACTGCTTAACAAAACCTAGTTGTTAAAGGGACACACGGCAATCCTGTTTTGTTTTAAAATTCAGGGCATCCCGTTAGCTTTTCTACATAACTTGCATGTGTTCAATCATTAGTATTAATTATAAGAATAGTTTAAAGCAAATTGCTTTTGCATATTACTAACTGTTGATTATATTGCACCAATAATATATTTAAACCTATGTTAGAATAGTAAAACTCAAACTTTTATTTTAATTATATGCAAAGTTACATATTAAAGTCAAAATGATACAAGATTAATAAATCGAGATGCTAATTTTAATTTTTGATAAAACTTCAAGATTGCCATGTGTCCCTTTAAAATCATAAAAACATTATCAACGGGTTCATTAACATTCACATCGAGGAGTGAACGTGTAACAATTGTTATGATATATAGCTAAAGAACAAGTTATAATAGTTTCACGTTGACCCCTCAACTTGCAAAATGTAATGTTTACAGTAATTCTGAAACATTAAATAGAGAATAAAGGACAGTCTCAAAGTGATACGAAAAATATATCACGGGAACACATTGTAATTTGGTTAAAAAACCAGTTCAAAGAACGAGTTTTTTAACGAATTAGATGTTCGAGTGACAGCAATGGACAGTGTCAGTGCGATACGAAAAATATGTCACGAGAACACGTTGTAATTCGGTTAAAAAACAGACTGGTGATTATTCTATTTATTATGTACCTATCAGTGATTTTTTAAGGATATTTAATTGAAAATAGCCCCCCCACCCCTCACATCCACCCCCACCTCGCACCCCACATGCAAGGTGCCCTTGCGTATGAATACATTTGGCAGGTTTGAAATGAGCCGTTAAACTTTGCTGGTTGAAAGCAATATCAATCTACAGAACCATTAAATACATTAATGGTAAAACAGTAGTTCCGACAAAGTCGACGATATAGAAAAATGACATTGTCACCGGTGTGACGATACCACTTTTGTCTGATACTTAAAATATGTCACTGAGAAATCCTTATAAATCACTAATAGGTATATAATAATAGTTTCTAATCATGTTAATATCAAGAATGAAAATATGGCTGGCAATAAATAAGCATCAAATTAATTATGTTACTGATGTGTGGATTGATTCTTTAATGCTGACATTAACACATTCAAATCATACGCTAAGTAATATTTTGAAAACTCACTAAGTGTTTTATAAGGGCTGTTCAAGAAGCTAGAAGGGTGTTCCATGGAACACTTGTGTTGTCTGCCAATGTTCCATGGAACACTTGTGTTGTCTGCCAATGTTCCATGGAACACTTGTGTTGTCTGCCAATTGCTTATTTGAGAAGTACAAAATACTTTTCAAGTTATGGACTGATGGTCAGTTATGAGCTTGGTTAGGTTGGAGGTTAAAGTTTTATGAAAAGGGGCATAACTCTGGCAAAATGAAAGCCAGAATTATTGGACATGTTTAACGACATTCCTTGAGGTAAGATGAAGATGTGTGTGAAGTTTTATGGACATAGGTCAAGTACTTTACAAGTTATGGCCAAGGTTAGGTTGCAGGTTAAAATGTGACGGACAATGGACGACAACGACAGACAAAGACGGACAAAGCGATCCCTAAGTTTCTGGCATGCTACGCAGGTGACACAAAAACATAATGCACGAGAGAGAGACACTTTATTTTTACACCTTCCATCTACAGATTTCCATTTCTATTTCAGACAGTAACATAATTATGGTAACCAATACATTTCTCTATGTATTTACAACATTGGTGCACTTATATGTTGTATGACACTAGTCTTATGTAAATAAGACTACCAAAGTCAATGTCATTATAAATAAAATATTATCACAGATTTCACATACACACATTGAACAAGATCACATGGGCTGGGGACATCACAGTGCACAGTCAACCAATCAGTGCAACACATTTTTTGTCACAGTGTACAGTCAACCAATCAGTGCAACACATTTTCTTGTCACAGTGTACAGTCAACCAATCAGTGCAACACATTTTCTTATCAGTGACAAAAGAAAACCTATCAGTGCAGGGTTTACTTATCATTGTTAGTCATGCTACCAGTGAGTGCAGGGCTTACATATTATATCACCGACAGACAAGCAACCAATCAGTGCAGGGCTTACTTATCAATGACAGCCAGCAGCATAGCTTTGTAATCTCCCCTACATTCTCTGTTCACAACGTCGTACAAACTCTGCCTATACAGCTCCATGTATCTCCCTTTGATGTCCTCCAAATCAACCTGGAAAACAAACAGATTATCCTTATAAGATTAACCACAAAAACTGAAAAGGACCACACAATACAAAAAATTTAATTAGCTCAAGCTATCATGATTTTATGAAAATACTTAAGGGTAATAAAATTGAAGTAAAATTGTATTTATGTTTTTTATGTAGTAATGAATAAACAAAAGGAAAGAATATCACATCAATAAATGCATTTAAAACATACCTCCGATCTAGAAACCACAATCCGTATCAGTAGGTTGTCATTGGTTCCCATGTTGTTGAAGCAATCATGTAGTTTCTCTGTATAAAACTGTACAGGGTCTTCTACTGCTTTTTCTGAAATACAAGTATGTGCCATATAGCTTGCTGCCAAGTAGAACATGACATTATGGATATCCAAACCTTATATAAGATGGTATTTATTTTCTAAGCAGCAAATGGCTGTATTTAGGAAACATTTTGCATGATCATAACCATATACATCAATACCATAAACAATACACTATGGTATTGATGGCTATGTAATAACCATTTGTATGTAGTTAGATTGACTAATAAAATGTATTTGACATGCTTATGTTTATTTACTTAGGCATTTACATCTATACAGATATACTCACCTGTATTAATATATTACTCACCACTACTGATATATATATTCACCTGCATAAATATATAACTCACTAATACTGATATACAGTATATTCACCAATACTCACCTATACTGAGATATACTCACCAATACTGATATATACTCACCTTATTGATATATACTCACCGATAGAGATATATATTCACCAATATGGATATTTACTCACCAACTCTCACTAATATTGATTTATACTCATCTTTACTCAGTCGATACATACTCGCCAATACTGATAAATACTCACCAATACTGATATATACTCACCTATATGGATATATTCTCACTGATACAGATATATATTCACCAATACTGATATATACTCACCAACAATAACCAATATTGATATATACTCATCTATACTCAGTCCAATACATACACACCAATACTGATATATACTCACCAATACTGATATATATACTCACCAATACTGATAAATACTCACCAATACCAATATATACTCACCAATACAGACATATACTCAACAGTACTGATATATACTCACCAACACCGATATATACTCACCAATACTGATAAACACTCACCAATACTGATATATACTCACCAATACTGATATATACTCACCAATGCTGATATATACTCACCAATACTGATATATTCACCAATACTGATACATACTCACCAATATTGATATATACTCACCAATACAGATATATACTCACCAACACTGATATATACTCACCAATACTGATATATACTCATCAATATTGATATATACTCACCAATACTGATAAATACTCACCAATACTGATATATACTCACCAATACTGATATATGCTTCCATCTCGTCCTTCTCCATGTCCTGAGACATACCCATGTAGATATCATGACCAGACAACTGGAAATAATGAAACAATATAGTCAGTACACCGTTAGTACTCGGGCAGTATTGCGAGTAAAGACATCGATCGCACTGCCCGTATAATCACTATACTTTAAAGGGACATCTGGCAATCTTTATGTCTGTTTTCCACATTTTCCATGCATTTAAACAAACCAAATGTCTACACAAGGGTCTGCTTGCTTTCTTTCTAACACCACTATTCAATTATTTAGAGTTTTTATTCTACACGCCCTGTCGGCGACGGTATCGGCTGCGGCTAAGCTTACGTCAAGCTCACATCTCAGAAACAGCTCAAAGGAATTTAATGAAACTTTTCAAATTTATTCACTTTCATAAGAGGAACGTGCAAGAACTCTGTTTATGAATTTTAACAGAATTACGCTCTGTTATGAATTTTAACAGAATTACGCTCTGTTATGAATTTTAACAGAATTACGCTCTGTTATGAATTTTAACAGAATTATGCTCTGTTATGAATTTTAACAGAATTATGCTCTGTTATGAATTTTAACAGAATTATGCTCTGTTATGAATTTTAACAGAATTATGCACCATTTTCAATTATTATTATTTTTTTAATATTTTATTTTTCATCATATTTCCAAATCTCCTTATTTTTTTATTATGAACCTTTTACGTTAAGCTCACATCTTAGAAACAGCTTGAAGGAATTCAATGAAACTTTTCAAATGTATTCACTTTCATAAAGGAACCCGTACAGACAAGTACCTTCACTGTTTATGAATTTATACACGGAATTATGCAAATTTTCAACATTCTTTTCTTTTTTAAATATTTTGTTTTTCATACAAGGAACTCATGCATTTATTTCGACTTTTATTCAACTTCGTTTCCCAATAAATTAACAATAATTACTATCCTCCTGCAGTATTAATAAGCCACCTAATTACACAGAAGTATATCACCCTGTAATATGTGCCACCTAATTACACAGAAGTATATCACCCTGTAATATGTGCCACCTAATTACACAGAAGTATATCACCCTGTAATATGTGCCACCTAATTACACAGAAGTATATCACCCTGTAATATGTGTCACCTAATTACACAGAGTTTAAAATCACCCTGAAATATATGCCACCTAATTAAACAGACTTAAATCACCCTGCAATATGTGCCACCTAATTACACAGAGGTAAATCACCCAGCAATATGTGTCACCTAATTACACAGAGTTTAAAATCACCCTGCAATATGTGCCACCTAATTACACAGTCTTAAATCACCCTGCAATATGTGCCACCTACTTACACAGAGGTAAATCAACCAGCAATATGTGTCACCTAATTACACAGAGTTAAATCACCCTGCAATATCTGTCACCTAATTACTCAGACTTAAATCACCCTGCAATATGTTTCACCTCATTACACAGACTTAAATCACCCTCCAATATGTGCCACCTAATTACACAGAGTTATATCACCCTGCAATAAGTGCCACCTTATTACACAGAGTTAAATCACCCTGCAATATGTGCCACCTTATTACACAGAGTTAAATCACCCTGCAATTTGTGCCACCTAATTACACAGAGTTATATCGCCCTGCAATATGTGCCACCTAATTACACAGACTTAAATCACCCTGAATATGTGCCACCTTATTACACAGAGTTAAATCACCCTGCAATATGTGTCACCTAATTCAGAGACTTAAATCACATTGCAATATATGTAACCTAATTACACAGAGTTTAAAATCACCCTGTAATATGTGTCACCTAATTACATAGAGTTAGATCACCCTGCAATATGTGCCTCCTTATAACACAGAGTTAGATCACCCTGCAATATGTGTTACCTAATTCAGAGACTTAAATCACCCTGCAATATCTGTAACCTAATTACACAGAGTTTAAAATCACCCTGCAATATGTGCCTCGTAATTACATAGAGTGAAATCAACCTGCAATATGTGCCACCTAATTACATAGAGTCAAATCACCTGTAATATGTGTCCCTAATTACACAGACTTAAATCACTCTGCAATATATGTGCCACCTAATTACACAGAGTTTAATCACCCTGCAATATGTGCCACCTAATTACATAAGTGTTAGATCACCCTGCAATATGTGCCACCTAATTACACAGAGTTAGATCACCCTGCAATATGTACCACATAATTACATAGAGTTAGATCACAATGCAATATGTGCCACCTAATTACACAGAGTTAAATCACCCTGCAATACGTTCCACCTAATTACATAGAGTTAAATCACCCTGCAATATGTGCCACCTAATTACACAGAGTTAAATCACCCTTCAATATGTACCACCTAATTACAAAGAGTTAAATCACCCTGCACTATGTGCCACCTAATTACAAAGAGTTAAATCACCCTGCAATATGTGCCACCTAGTTACACAGAGTTAAATCATCCTGCAATATGTGCCACCTAATTACACAGAGTAAAATCACCCTGCAATATGTGCCACCTAATTACATATAGTGTCTTGCTCTAGCTGATATTAATTATATCAAACACAAGCTCATACAGTTGTGCACTCAAACTTTATTTTATTTTAATTGAGCTGAATCTATTTTTTAGCCAAATTATATATATGACTGGACTAAGAACCCGTATGTCTAGCTCTTGCTCTCTCCTACTGATACTTAAAAATGGAGTTCTCAATCATTTACGTATTCAACTTAACACTTCCACTATAACTTAACAACTTGACAAAAGAAACAAATTGCAAAAAATTAATTCAACTGAACTTTTTTTAATAAATTAACAAAACTTCAAGAGATATTTGTTATATTACACTAAATGCGATTTTTATTTTATTTTTTATAAATTTCAAGACACTTCAAGTGTTAACACATGGGTACTAAACAATTTGACTCTAGCACATTTTGGAGATATATGAAAACGAGAGTCAATGACACTTCCGAGGTTGTGACAAGGATTAAAATGACAAAATAAAGGTGAGTTCAGCTCGTTGTTTTTCATAATATCATTTATCCAACGATTTATTTCAAAAATCGGCGAATGCTATTCCAATTATATATGTTCAAAGTATGTCTAAGTTGCAAAAATATTACAAATTATTGTTTAATTTCACGCCTAGGTCTTTTATAAGATCTCGTCGCCTGGATAAAAAAGAGTATGATAATGGACTTTGGAAACGGCCGAGCACGACACATACGAAATATTGCAGTCTCGGTCTGATTGAGACTGTTCATGAGCGGTAGTGAAATATGCTAGCTACCGCTCACGCCCTCTAGCCCCAGGTTGAGCAGAACTCAATATTCGTAAAAATCAACAGTACAGAATTTTAATTATCCCGAAGATGGCAAGAATATGGCGGTGGATATAGCGATATTTGTATCTTTATTTCATCCCCTATATCCAGCAGCGTATTGTCCCAGGATCTAATAAAAATCAGTATACCTTTTATATCAGCCTGATTTACCTGATTTCCTCCACACAATATTGTTTACGGTTAGGGAAAGGATTGAGCAATTTGTGGGGGTATATAGGAGTGAGCTTGTCGGTCCGTCCGTCCGTCGGTCGGTCTGTTGGATTCCGGACGATAACTCATGAAAGGGTTGATGGATTTATATAATATTTGGTACACGGGTATAACACCATAAAAGTAAAGTCAAGTTCGACTTTGGTTACAAACCACCAATTTTTGATGGAGTTATGGCCCCTTTTCAACTTAGAATTTGCCCAAAAAACGGTATCCGGACGATAACTCATGAAAGGTTCGATGGATTTAAATAATTTTTGGCACAGGGGTTTAAGATCATAAAATACAGGTCAAGTTCGACTTTGGTTATTAACCACTAATTTTTGACGGAGTTATGGCCCCTTTTCAACTTAGAATTTGCCCAAAAAACGGTGTCCGGACGATAACTCATGAAAGGGTTGATGGATTTAAATGATATTTAGTACACGGGTATAACACCGTAAATTACAGGTCAAGTTCGACTTTGGTTACAAACCACCAATTTTTGACGGAGTTATGGCCCCTTTTCAACTTAGAATTTGTCCAAAAAACAGTGTCCGGACGATAACTTATGAAAGGGTTGACGGATTTCAATAATATTTGGTACACGGGTATAACACCATAAAATACAGGTCAAGTTCGACTTTGGTGACAAATTTTTGACTGAGTTATGGCCCCTTTTCCACTTAGAATTTGCCCAAAAACGGTGTCCGGACGATAACTCATGAAAGGGTTGACGGATTTAAATAATCTTGGTGTAAAGGTTTAAGACCATAGAATACAGGTCAAGTTCGACTTTGGTTACAAACCACCAATTTTTGATGGAGTTATGGCCCATTTTCAACTTACAATTTGCCAAAAATGTGCTACAGTCATCTTTGAGGAACCTGCTAATTATACCCCCACAAAACATATAACACCATAAAATACAAGTCAAGCTCGACTTTGGTTACAAAACACCAATTTTTTATGGAGTTATGGCCCCTTTTCAAAATAGAATTTGTCCAAAAAACGGTGTCCGGACGATAACTCATGAAAGGGTCGACGGAGTTAAATAATTTTTGGTACACAGGTTCCTCTCGCCCCTCTCTCTCTCTCTCTCATTATTTTTTTTTTCTGTTTATTTCATATTTTGTAGTTTAAATAATTTTTTTGCCATTGTCTAAATCGTATGAATATTTTTTAATGGGAGGGCCGGATTTCTAATGTTGTAATAACTTGTGGCCCGACCCCATTTCCATGTACATTTATTGGAAATAAATATGTTTAAACTAGACCATTGCTTTCTTGGCTCTTTATGTGACGAGGCGGTATTGTGGGGGTATTAATCACTTTCAGTGATAACTCTAGTTCTTCTTGTTTTGAATAGAATACTAGTACTAATAGAATGTTTAAACATTACAATTAATCATTTAACTACTAAGAAAAGTATCGACATTTAAGAATAATATTGTTTGCCGCTACGAATAACTATTAATCTACGTTAATATATATGTGATTATTATTTAATTAATTCAACTGAAAGAAACATAGAAAGATACTATTTACGTACACAGCACGACAAGCATGACACAATAATAGGAAACTCGCATTTAGGTCAGTGGCCGGGCAATACTGTTTTTACTAAATTGACAAAATTGGCAAACGAACTGAAGTGATGATCGAGAATTTGAATATCACAAGTCGAGCAAGCGCAAATGGAGCCAGCCTTTTTTGGTGTCGGATAAGATATGACCAATTAAACTCATAGTTATTCGTAGCGGCAAACACTATTGTTCTTAAATATCGATACTTTTCTTAGTAGTTAAATGATTATTTGAAATATGTTTAAACATTCTGTTAGTATTCGATTCAAAACAAGTAGAATAAAACTGCTCAATCCTTTCCCTAACCATAAACGACATTGTGTTGCGGAAATCAGGTAAAGCAGGCTGATATAAAACGTATACTGATTTTATCCAGGTGACGAGATCAGTCGCATGGTACCTTGGCAATTAATACAGTATCGGGACTTTTAATTGAAAAAAAAAAATGCTCCTAGCATCGACGCAACATCCACGTCATCGACCCTAGCTCCGGCTCATTGACTCTACCTTTTGCCAAAAATTGGCGATAAATCCGTTGTTCTCTGTTTTCTGATAAACCAGTTTAGTACCGAGTAATGATTACATGAAAAACTTTTCATTTCCACTAAAACAACAGCTGACTTTCATAAATAAATAAGAATATCCACCGAAAAATTGCGATCTGTCGAAGAAAACACACACACCTTCCAATCTTATAAAAGATCTAGGCGTTAAATTAAACAATAATTTGTAATATTTTTGCAACTAAGACATACTTTGAACACATATAATTGGAATAGAATTCCCCGATTTTGTAAATAAATCGTTGGATTAATGATATTATGAAAAACAACGAACTGAACTCACCATTTTAATCTTTGTCACTAACTCGGAAGTGTCACTGACTCTCGTTTTCATAGATCTTCAAAATGTACTAGAGTCAATGTTTATTACCCGTGTAACAGTCTAATACAAAGCTACTACCATCTGAACTTGTGGAATAGCTTGCAATGTGATGTATTAAAGCTCTAAGTGCTTTATTTTCTCAATACTGACACAGCACACTTCTAGCAAACCCTTTATGTGATTCTATTTTACCTGAATGAGACAGCTGAAATGGGATTTACATAGTAAACAAAGGTAAGATTACAATTTACAACCATCAAAAAATGTTCTTTCCGACTTGTGCCACCATCTAAGAACCAGAGGGTTAAATTCTATTTTTAAAGTTGTCCTAGTCATGAAGTTAGTGCAGTCACTTCTCTGAACTTATGCAGGCTTGGTTCCCCGTCTCTGCCCAGAGTGTGAGAAGCTTCTTAGTCCCAGTTGGACTCAAATTGCCTCCCTCATCAAGACCACAATAATGCAACCATCAGTGCCACTGAGAGTGATTTGTTTATAAGTATCACAATTCTGACTGACTTTGAAAGAGTTTACAATGATGACCCTATATGCTGCATTGACACATGGATCGAACACCTTCATATATCTAGTATTATTTCTTATTGTCTCTCTCCCACCCACCCCACCATCCACTCTTACTAAAAATTGCTGATTTTTTGGTCTCAGAAATTAGAGTGAAAATGGGGGTGAAAATAAGTCCCTCTTTTTAAAAATGCCGAAGTGGGAGAAATGAAAAAAATAAAAAAGTGTAAGTGTACAAGTTTAACAAACATGGACATTGTTTTTTTAAGTTACATAGAGGATTTGAGTAAAAATTTAGGTGGTATTAAAAATATTTACCTTTTTATATTCCTCAAAAGTAGCTTTAACTTGAAAATGATTTTTCTTGGCAAGTAGATTCTTGAAGGTTTCATTGGAAGGTTCCAATGGTGCTCCATCCTGTAAATTCATATAAATACTGGTAGTCAATTACATTAGAAAACACACAGGAAACAAACACATTGGAAACAAAATGTAGCAAAGTAAACACAGAGGAAACAAACACAGAGGAAACAAAACAATAGGAAACAAACACACAGAAAACAAAACACAGCAAAGCAAACACAAAGGAAACAATTGAATTGAATTGAATTGGGGTTTTAAGGTGCACCAACACACACATAGCAAACAAACACATAGCAAAGCTAACACATAGATAACAAACATATAGGAAACAAATAAATAGAAAAGAAAACAAACAATAGCAAAGAAAACAGACACACACAAATCAACTAAACACAAAGGAAACAAACACATATGAAACAAAAACAGAAGAAACAAACAAAGGAAACAAACACATACAAAACAAACACAAAGGAAACAAACACAAAGGAAACAAACACATATGAAACATAAACAAAGGAAACAAACGTAATGGAAACAAACATTGAAAAAAGTGGACAGACAACAACTGACAAATCACTAGTCGGAAACCATGCTGATCATCAGAATATCATGTTGATACAAATTAAGGAGCCAAGAGGTACCTTATAAAGATCCTTGGCAGCTTGTTGAGCCTGGTTTATGTTTACTGCAGTCCCCGCCTCTCTCTCCCCACGACACAACTGCACAAGAAGGGCCTCGAAGTCCCCACGGCTGTCTCGTGCTATGTCAGGCTCCATATCAGCTTTGTATGCTGCAATACAACCATATCCAGAATAGCATGCTTTTGAGATAAAAACAATTCCAGAAAGAAACTAGAACTGTCGCTAAAGGCTGACAAATTAACCCCCACCTCTGCCCCTTTGACTTCTGCACTTTATCTAAATGAAAAAAAAAAACACCATAAGTATCATGTCTAAGAGTGGATGGATACCATATAATATACACGGTAAAACTAGAGTATACCTTTCTTATAATGTTCCCTGATAGCTTTCATATCTTGTGCATCCCTTGTACACAAAATACCGACTAGTGTGGCCTCGGACGATCCCAGTCCTTCTACAGCCTCGTGCAGCACGTATGCATCATACTCGGTCGGCGTCATCATCAACGCAAATACAATTTCCTCCATGTCACCCGTCAGCTCCGACTCCAAGTCGATCATGAGATTCTGTGAAAACAATAATTATATTTTTACTAGTCTCATTTACACTGCTATAGAGATGTTTGTTTGTTTGTTTGAATAGTGTTTTACGTCATTTTTAGCACATGTTAGGCCATTAATGACGGTCAGTCTTATTTATTTATTATTATTTTATTTTTTTGTGGTAGAGACACGTTTCCTGTTTAGAACCAGTACTGTTTACCTCCCACCATCTGTAAGAATCGCCACTTTCTCACTTGACAAGTCAAGCTCGCACTGGGATTTGAACCCGCAGTAGTGAGAGGCGAGGAAATTTGGGATGCAGCATCTTTACTATCCAGGCCACTAAGGATTTCTACAATATAATCTCTCTAATGGGTGCAGTTTGATTTGCACTGCAAGAAGCTCATGGAGTTCTTATGACCACTCCATGGCCATTTTGACACCAAATATCTCTCTGGAGCTCTTATAATCACTTCATGGCCAATAGGTGTCAACTGACCACTCCATCACAATAAAATATCCCTGACCACTCTATGGTCATTTGTCACCACCTGACCACACCATGGCCATTTAATGTCACCTGACCAATTCATGACCATTAGGTGTCAACTGACCACTCCATCACAATAAAGTATTACCTGACCAGTTAATGGCCATCTGTCACCACCTGACCCCTACATGGTCATTTCTCACCACCTGACCATAGCCACGCAATAGCCAATTAATGTCACCTGACCAATTCATGACCGTTTGGTGTCATCTGACCACTATATGGCCATTTGACACCACCTGACACTCCATGATCACTTGGTGTCACCTGACCACTCCATGGCCATTTGTCATTACTGACCATTCCATAATCATTTATCATCACCTAACAACTCCATGGCCTTTTGTCATTACTGACCATTCCATAATCATTTATCATCACCTAACAACTCCATGGCCATATGTCGTAACTGACCATTCCATAACCATTTATCATCACCTAACAACTCCATGGCCATTTGTCATTACTGACCATTCCATAATCATTTATCATCACCTAACAACTCCATGGCCATTTGTCATTACTGACCATTCCATAATCATTTATTATCACCTAACAACTCCATGGCCATTTGTCATAACTGACCATTCCATAACCATTTATCATCACCTAACATCTCCATGGCCATTTGTCATTACTGACCATTCCATAATCATTTATCATCACCTAACAACTCCATGGCCATTTGTCATTACTGACCATTCCATAATCATTTATCATCACCTAACAACTCCATGGCCATTTGTCATTACTGACCATTCCATAATCATTTATCATCACCTAACAACTCCATGGCCATTTGTCATTACTGACCATTCCATAATCATTTATTATCACCTAACAACTCCATGGCCATTTGTCATAACTGACCATTCCATAACCATTTATCATCACCTAACATCTCCATGGCCATTTGTCATTACTGACCATTCCATAATCATTTATCATCACCTAACAACTCCATGGCCATTTGTCATTACTGACCATTCCATAACCATTTATCATCACCTGACCACTCCATGGCCATTTGTCATAACTGACCATTCCATAACAATTTATCATCACCTAACAACTCCATGGCCATTTGTCAGTACTGACCATTCCATAATCATTTATCATCACCTGACCACTCCATGGCCATTTGTCATTACTGACCATTCCATAACCATTTATCATCACCTAACAACTCCATGGCCATTTGTCAGTACTAACCATTCCATAATCATTTATCATCACCTAACAACTCCTTGGCCATTTGTCATTACTGACCATTCCATAACCATTTATCATCACCTAACAACTCCATGGCCATTTGTCAGTACTGACCATTCCATAATCATTTATCATCACCTAACAACTCCATTGCCATTTGTCATAACTGACCATTCCATAACCATTTATCATCACCTAACAACTCCATGGCCATTTGTCATTACTGACCATTCCATAACCATTTATCATCACCTGACAACTCCATGGCCATTTGTCAATACTGACCATTCCATAATCATTTATCATCACCTGACAACTCCATGGCCATTTGTCATAACAGACCATTCCATAATCATTTATCATCACCTGACCACTCCATGGCCAATTGTCATTACTGACCATTCCATAATCATTTATCATCACCTGACCACTCCATGGCCATTTGTCATTACTGACCATTCCATAATCATTTATCATCACCTGACAACTCCATGGCCATTTGTCATTACTGGCCATTCCATAACCATTTATCATCACCTAACAACTCCATGGCCATTTGTCATTACTGACCATTCCATAATCATTTATCATCACCTGACCACTCCATGGCCATTTGTCATTACTGACCATTCCATAATCATTTATCATCACCTGACCACTCCTTGTTTAATGTTGTATTTTGCTATGGTCTTTTCCATACAACACCAAGCAATCAGAACAGGCTTCGTTGAGTTCTGTAACCTTGGTATTTTTAACAGTAATAGAAATCCATGAGGCCATTCCGCTGGCACACCTAGCTGGCACACCTAGTTGAACGAAATGATCGAGTGATGATTCAGCCTTCATTTGCGTATTTATTAAATTTATTTGAAGGCTTTAGTACACTCCCACATCACATCACAAGTTATGTGATAAATATACGTAAAACATCAATATTTTTTTTTGCAAAGAAAAAACAGTTGTCACACAAAGAAATTTACAAGTATACCTTAAATATAAATACTCAGGTATGATTGTTTACCTTTTTAAACATTTGTTCGTATGTCTGCTTCAGCTGTTGTCGTTGTTTGTTACTCCGTTTTGGAATAATAGACACTATCACCTGTTCATCTTTACCCGCCCCTTCCATTGCACTATTCAACCTCTGACAATCATCTTCCGGTTTAAAGTTACTTGCTGGTTTTACCGTACCATTGTGTTGACCGTCAGCCTTAGCTGGTTGCACGGAAGGTTTTTTCGGTTTTGCCGGACTATCCTTTTCTTGAACAGAAGCTTTCCTCGGCTTTGCCGGACTATCATTTTCTTGACTTTCTTGTTTAGATAATGATTGTTGGGATTTTACTTGATTTGTTTTTGATTTTGTCGCAGAGTCTGACTTTTTACTACCTTGAGCTGAATCTGGTTCACGGTTATGAGTATCTGATTCACCTTGAACTTTGACCTTTTTGGGTTCAGATTTCTTAGCAATTGGCGGTTTCTTAGCAGCTGAAGACTGCTGACTTGCTGGGCCACCTCTTGTGTATGTTGTCTTGACATCTGCACCCTACAGAATAAGAGTTGGAAAAAAGCAAGGAGGGAATTAAATCAATCAAGCAGACAGGCATTTCTGGACATTTTGTTTCCTCGACCGCCTGTCGAGTGTATCTTCAACCATGTGTTTTTCGACCACATACCATCTGCAAAATATTCCAATATAGTTAAGGCCAGAGTTTTTTTATAGTTATTTTTATGGGAGATTTTGGGAAAAAAATGCAGTAGGAGGAGGAAATAAAAATAAAAATGGGTAAAAACGAGGAGTCGATAAAAAAAAAATATTTTTAGAAAATATCAGATTTTTTTTTCTTCATAAAACAAGTTTTACTCGTAATATTAATATTAAATGTATTGCTTCATTTTTTATGTTGATTTTATTTAAAAGTTGTTTTGCATATAAATGCAACCAACTTTGACTTTATGTTAAAACTGCATAAATTTATCTCAAATTCACAAACCATTCTTAAAAATAACTTCCACTCTTGAGAATTGGTTTGTTGACTGTCAAATTAATACATTTTTGAGTATGTATTTTACAGAAATTATCACAAATTTGCGATTTTACGTTATTGTGAAAATAAGTTTTAGGATAGGCACAACTTTTTTTTTAAAAAAAGATGTAGCAGATCGAACAGGAGGAAAAAATAAAATAAAATTCACAATTTCGACTTTTATTTTTATTTCACTTTTGCAAAATTTAGGGTAGGCTCTCCCGTCAAACTAACAATAAAAAACTCTGGCCTTACTGATCATTATTTGCTATAGAAATCAAATACTTTAAAAACTGTAACAAAATTGACATCAATTGTAATAAAATTCAAATGTGATTCTAAATACAGATTTGAACATGAATACTGCCATTTTGTTGTTTAATCATGCTAATCGTACATTTCATTACAATATGGCATGTTAACAGGCATTTTATGCAAATGTGACCTAGACAGTGAAATGAAAAATTATGGAATATTAATTTCTCTGCATTGTACAAGAAATATAACAATTTGCACATTTATGTATCCACTATTCTTTTGTCAATGTTTTAAAAGCAAATTATCTTTTTCCTTGTTAAAAATTGATCTTATTTGCTTACTTTTGTGTTCTGCTATTTGTTAACTATTGCTTAAGGAATTCATCATACAGACATTGAAACAAAACCAGAAAGTTAAAAACTCCCTTTTTTTTTTTTTACAAAAATCTATAAACAACTGTTACTTTTAGGAGTCAATCACAAAATCAAAATCCATCTGAACCTCTGACAGTACAATTTAAATTGCAGTTTATTTAATTTAATACACATGTTGATCATGTTTTTTATTTAAAATAATTACATAAGCCATATAATATATAGAGGATCTTAAACGAGTTCTATTTCATATTTAAGATTTATGAAATGAATTATGAATTATTTTAATTTTAAAGATGCTCTACCTATATCTTTTTGTCCACCAATTGATATAAACTTTACTTAATTGTAAAGAGGACTACGAAAAAGGTAAACGGCAATAATTTCACCCCATGTAATATGCGTTTTGCTGGGGAAAAACAGGATAGAAAAGATCGGATTTTTGAAATTGTATTCGTAATTGTTTTAGAAAAGCCGATTACGGAGATTTTCCGATCTTATTCGTTTACAATCGGAACTGCCTCGTCGGATTGGCGACGAGTTCCGATCGATTCGTTTACTATCGGAACTGCCCCGAGTAGTTTGTTTTCGTTCAACTGAATGGCATTGCGCATGTCCGATAAAATCGTAAAAACTCGTAGTTCTCCAGCAGGAATAAACGGCTGGGCAGCATTTTATTCAAGATATTGTTTTGATCTTAATTAATAATTTACAGAACTGGAATACGAACCTTGTTGCTTCTTAGAATACTCATAAAATAGCTTTGCATACATATAAATGCAGTAATATTGAGTATTTAATATTTTACATTAAAAATCGCGTAGATATAGGTAGTGCCTCTTTAACGAGCCTTTTAGCGAGTTAAAATTAAAATAATTCATAACGAGTTTCATAAATCTTATATGGAATGGGAACGAGTTTAAGATCCTTTTTATCACATAACACTGCAATCAAATTAGTAAAAATTAATTCAAATGGACATAAAACCGCCACGATGTCAGACACACTTTAGCGCCAAAACATCATAAAATCAGGCAGAACGTTGTGTGACGTCGCAACGTCACATCACACACAAAGTTGAGTATCAAAGAGTTCGTGTTTTATCTCTTTACAAAAGACGTTTTACAACTTTAACAAAATTGCACACTGATTTGTATAACTTTCATTAGTTAGTATAAGCTGTGGTAAATACTAAGTTTATGACCAAGATCTAGATGACTTTATGATAAATAAAATAGTTCCAGTCAATAAAACCCGCGTAGTGTTACAGATTTACTCAACCAATCAAAATCGTTCCAGGCTGTACTACACGTGTGTCATACAACAGAATATTACATGGGTGTTCGACACTGCTAACAAGGGACGTTATGTGATAAATAGAGAATAATTAACAGCATAAAATTGATACTGAATTTATGTCACAAGGGAAAAAAGTGGTAATTTGGTTAAAAAAACAAGTTCGAAAAGTGACATTAATTCAGTATCAGATTTATGCTGTTAATTATACTGTTTATTATATAACTTTATGTGAATGTTTCCAATTAACAAAATTGCATAGGATTTTAATAAAGACTCTAAGCGTATGAAAACATTCTATTCTGTTTCATTTGGCTATTCCATTTACTGTTAAGAAAATAGTTCCGGCAAAGTTATATCATCACTAGTGATGATATAAAAAAGTTATGTCACTAGTGATGATATAACTTTTTTTGTGTGATACTAAAATTACGTCATTCATAGTTCAATGTAAATTAATGACAGTTATGTAATAATCAACTCTAATTACTCAACTTACTGTTTTCAGTCCTGGAGGTTTCTTAGATGCCAGTTCTATGAGACATTTCTGCGTGGGGTGGGGTTTACTCTTCAGATCCTCGAGTAGATCTACGCGATTCGACTTTTTCGGATTATACGCCTTCCGGATCAGTGGCATATCAATCTGTGTTAACACGGAAAAAAATCACAATCAGAAGAATATATGCATGTATGGGGGTTTAATGTCGCTTTAAACAATCTTCAGTCACATCACAACGGTGTCTACTTAAAGCAGTGAATTCAAAGTTCAACTTTATAAGTGTTGCTAGACTATAATACCACGCCATAGACACATGACATACCCCGACTGGTCATATTATACCGACACCGGGCCGACTATCTCGAGATCTGACCTTTAAATGTTAAATGTCAACCAAGAGGGCTACTGGTATCACTTTTATGAAGTCTTTGTATGACCTGGACGGGGACCCATGACCTCCCGCATGCGAGGCGAATATTAGATCATTTCATCATCAAGGTAGTACTACCAGAAGAAGTGTCAATGGATGACAGTGTAACTAATAGATACATCTTTTATGACTCAATGCGATTACTTCAGAAATTCAGAAATTTGATGTTTAGTTATTGTGTGCTATTGTGCTGTGCCATAAACTCCAACTACAATCACTCATTTAAACTCATCAACAGGCAAATTTCACAACAGATGTACACAATTTCTAAACCTACAGATGACAAATGAATTGAATTGAATGTTGTTTAACGGCTCATCAACACAGTATAGGTTATTTAGAGCTGCCCCAGAGAGAGAGGAAGGATACTTAGGAATCGGGAACCATGCCCTACTCTTATTATCGAATAGATTCCTATGGTTCTTTAACGTGCTATGGGACCCCCTGGTTTACGTCCCCATCCGAAGGGAAAATGACTTGCCCAAGAACAGACCGACGCAACTCAGTGGCACCACGGAGGATTGAAACCGGGGCCTCCGGTTACAAATCTGCTACGCTACCGACTGTGCCATGCCAGCCATATATAACATATATTTGAGAATCCAATTTCTATAAACACAAGATAAACAGCTTAACAAGCCAGACCGAACCCCAGAACTTGAGCGTCGAATTTAAAGAGTTATCAACACATAATTCATTTTACGCATATTCAATGACGGATTTTTTAGGACCATGAATAAACCTATACTTTTAATTTGTTTTGATGTTTAAGTTTGCTGTCATTGGCGGGTTAGTTTCTTTAAATCTTATTTGGTGTTTGGTGAAATTTTATATTAAAACAACAGCAGTGAGTTATTTCCGCTGCATCAATTCTGCTACTCACAACATATTCGATACTAATTATATAAACAGTGGGATAGTTGATCAGGGTACTGTACATGATCAGCAGTATCAAATTGAAGTTAATTTTAATTAGCTGATTAAAGTAGGCAATTAAGTATTCTAGAAATGTATTCTAGATATGAATAGCTTTCATAATTTGCATTCAAACCTGTATTAAAATACCATTACAGCAAAGAGCAAAATAGGTCTCTTAAAGAAACTAACCAACCAAATAATGGCAAAATTATACTAAAAAAACATTTATCCAAGCCCTATCCTGGTGTTCAGGTTATAAAATAATGTATATGTGTCTACTAAAGTATAGGTTTATTCACAGGTACTTAACATACCATTGACTGAATATGCGTTAGTGACTCTTAATTGGTTGCTCAACTTTTGGGGTTTGGCCTGACTGGTTAAAGCCATGTATATTGTGTCTATAGAGTTTGGAGTGGTCTTTTAATCAGGTTCATTTCAATTTAAAACAAATTAAACAGCTTTTACAAAGCCTGTAGTTGTTTTACCGCTATTGTTTGGGGCGCTTGTTTCAGCCAAAGTTTTTTTGGCAATAGCATGAGCAATTTTATAAATACATATAAAAGTTATGTATCATTATAACTGGAATGTCTAGTGGTAAATAACAATACCTTACTTTTGAGAATCGGTTGAGAAATAATTATTTTACAGCCAAAACGCTTTCTTAGCTTTCTTAGTGGGACTTTTTCAATGTAAATTCCTTGTGGCTGGGGCAGCAGGAAATTAAGAAATCTCAAATAACTTCAGATAGCCCTAATGTTCTGCTATAACCCTTTCAGAGTGCCTTAATTTACATTTATCCAATACATTGAAACCATTTTTTGATAAAAACTCTGAACAAAAATCAAACTTTTTGATGCAGCAGAATTTTGCATTGAAAACGCCCTATCAAAAACACTAGTTGCATGTGAAATTTTTATTTCTCAACCGATTTTGGAAAATACGGTGTTTTTATTTTATGTATCACTAAAAATGTCTGTTTTAATGATGTACATAAAAATTACGTCCTTTTTTTAATTTTGCCTTAAAAGTAAAATAAAACTTTGACTGAAACAAGCGCCCCGAACAATAGTTTATCTGCAACTGCCACATCAACTAATTTACCTCTGATCTGGTAACAAGTATGGAAACAAGCAATGGGTCAGATGGAAGTTTGTGTTGGTGGATCAGATTTGCGAAATAACTTGCCGGCGAACTTATACACCGAACTGAAATGTACAGAGAAAAGAGATTAAACAATACGTTCATGTAATGTAATTTGTAGATCTAACAATCAGCAGCTTAGCAGTGAAACCAAAAGAGTAAATATTATTTTAAAAGTGATACAGACATTGACAGACCAACCTATGAAAATGTACATGATGTACATAGTTCATGCAAAGTGATCACAAAATAAAACATTGTTAAAAAGTGTTAGTTTCGTGGAAGCTTTCGAAGTCTGGCTTTCACATTACAACACCTGTTGTTTGTTCCTTAGGAACCTCAAATCCTAAATACCTAGAAATCTCATATGAAAGTACCAAGCAATCAGCATATTAGATAGCCTCGATCACCCGGCCCGCTTCTGATTTCTTCGTTACGCTATGCTACACGGATCCAGAACCAGGGCCTGGGGAAAATAGGACGTTTAAAATCGCCGTAACGTTCTGGGCGATTTTGGCAAGATTTTTAGAGCTTCAACGAGACTATCGAAAAACATATTTTTAACTTATGAGAAGCAGCAAGTGACGTTAAAATGTAACTCATGCATCAACAATTGACGTTGCACGTTTATTTACAGCATGATGTCACGCAAACGTCGACTTTATGCGCGTGAAAAAAACGCACGAATAAGTTGTGCTAATCGTTAGTGGGCGCTTTAATTGGCCTAATCTGCCCAGACCGATATCTGCAAGTAAGACATATGCATGATACGGTCTAGCTGGCAAAGACTACAAATTAGATGGTCACTGCAAAACTGCTGTATCTTGTTCTTTATTGATATACAGTTATAACTCTCGCATGTTCATCCCTCAATATAAATTACCTGAAGTTGAAACAGCTTTATAATAATCAGCTGCGCACTCCTTCTTGATAATATCTAGAATATTCTGTCCCTGTGAGACAGAGTGAAAGGCCCGTAACACTGCCTGTATATGGCCAAAACTTCTATCGTTGAGCAATTTCATATATGTCCCACTTTCACTCTCCCATCTACCGTCACCTGACTGAAAATGAGAAACATGAGATGTGTAATTACATGTATGAGGTCATTACTGATGACAAGGAAGTATTTGGATGTAAGCAACAAAACTAATAATATATTACAAATGAATACTGTACAGGTAAAAACAATCACTGAATATATTGTGTTACTTTGCATATTCCATCATTCTGCTTTCGTTGGTGATGTCATTACAAAAAAAGAAAATAGCCTAGAAAGCCACAAAGCAGGTACTCAATGACTTGGCAGAAGTCAGAGCAACAAGAGAATAAACCATTGAGGGCATAACAAGACAAGATTGCAGACAAACATCAAACCTCACCGTTCTTCTGGGCTTTAGGCAGACGTCATCACAGGGTTCACAGCCTGTCACACAATTAAAGAGGATTTAACCCTACATTTCTTATCTAAAAATACCCACAATCATTATGACTGTCCAATAATCCCCACATTGCATGTTTTATGAACCCCACATTGGCTTGTCCCATATAGCCTTACATATTTTGAACACGGTCAAATAACCTCACAATGCATGTTCTATTAACCCACATTGATTTTCCAATAACCCCACATTGATTTTCCAATAAACCCCACATTGATTGTCCAATAAACCCCACATTGCATGTCCAATAAACCCCACATTGATTTTCCAATAAACCCCACATTGATTGTCCAATAAACCCCACACTGATTTCCCAGTAAGCCCCACATTGCATGTTCAATAAACCCCACATTGATTTTCCAATAAACCCCACAGTGATTGTCCAATAAGCCCACAATTGATTCTCCAATAAGCCCCACATTGCATGTCCAATAAACCCACAATGATTTTCCAATAAACCCCACATTGATTTCCCAATAAGCCCCACATTGCATGTACAATAAATCCCACATTGATTTTCCAATAAACCCCACATTGATTTTCCAATAAGCCTCACATTGCATGTCCAATAGACCCCACATTGATTTTCCAATAAATCCCACATGATTTTCCAATAAACCCAACAATGATTGTCCAATAAACCCCACACTGACTGTCCAATAAGCCCCACATTGCATATCCAATAAGCCCCACATTGATTGATTTTCCAATAAGCCCCACATTGCATGTCCAATAAACCCCACATTGCATGTCCAATAAACCCCCCATTGTTGTCCAATAAACCCCATATTGCATGTCCAATAAATCTCACATTGATTTTCCAATAAACCCCATATTGATTTTCCAATAAACCCCACATTGATTTCCCAATAAGCCCCACATTGCATGTCCAATAAACCCCACACTGATTTTCCAATAAACCCCACATTGATTCCAATAAGCCCCACACTGATTTTCCAATAAGCTCCACATTGCATGTCCAATAAGCCCGACATTGCATGTCCAATAAGCCCCACATTGCATGTCCAATAAACCCCACATTGATTTTCCAATAAACCCCACATTGATTTTCCAATAAATCCCACATTGATTGTCCAGTAAGCCCCACATTGCATGTCCAATAAACCCCACACTGATTGTCCAATAAACCCCACATTGATTGTCCAATAAGCCTCACATTGCATGCCCAATAAACCCCACATTGATTTTCCAATAAACCCCATATTGCATGTCCAATAAACCCCATATTGATTT
Organism: Cyrtodaria siliqua; assembly: GCA_037043455.1. Lineage (NCBI taxonomy): Eukaryota > Metazoa > Mollusca > Bivalvia > Adapedonta > Hiatellidae > Cyrtodaria > Cyrtodaria siliqua. The sequence continues at coordinate 39,231 of JAWPHD010011883.1, forward strand.
TCCAATAAACCCCACATTGATTTTCCAATAAACCCCACATTGATTGTCCAATAAAACCAACATTGATTGTCCAAGAAACGCCACACTGATTGTCCAAGAAACGCCATATTGCATGTCTACTAAACCCCACATGGCTTGTCCAAGGTACCCCACACTTCCAATAAACCCCACATTGATTTTCCAATAAACCCCACATTGATTGTCCAATAAAACCAACACTGATTGTCCAAGAAACCCCACATGGCTTGTCCAAAGTACCCCACACCGACTGTCCAATGAACCCTTACATCTTTTTAACAATAAACCCCATATTGCTTGTCCAATGAAACCCACAGTTCATGTCCAATAAACCCCACATTGCTTGTCAAATGGTTTGTCCATTGTAAAACACAAAGATGCCCGTATATACATAAATACAAAAAAATAATAGCCTAGAAAGCCACAAAGAACGTACTCAATGACTGGCAGAAGACAGAGCAGCAAGAGAATAAACCATTGAGGACACAACATTGCTTGTCCAATTAGCCCTTACATCTTTTGAACTATAAACGCCACATTGCATGTCTAACAAACCTCACAATGCATGGCCAATACACCCCACATTGATTGTTCAGTAAACCCCACATCGATTATCCAATGAACCCTGACATCTTTTAAACAATGAACCCCACATCGCATGTCCAATGAACCTCACAATGCACATCCAATGAACCCCACATAGCATGTCCAATGAACCCCACATTTCTTGTCCAAGAAACCCACATTGATTTTCCAATGAACTTTTACATATTTTGAACAATGAACCCCACATTTCTTGACAAATAAACCCCACATAGCTTATCCAATGAAACCCACATTTCTTGTTCAATAAACCCCACATTGGAAAATCCCCACATTGAAATAGGTCAAGGTCAGGGCCCATTACATGATGCTAAATGCATGTGTGAAGTTTCAACCCATTATGTGAAGTTAAAGTAGTTTCCAAGATGAAAGCTTTTATACAACTTCCAACCTGTCTCTATCGTTTTGTCTAGTGACACCGAATAAACGTGTATAGTTTCAACGATAATGTGGTGTAATTTCCAATATAAAAGCTTGCTTACACAACTTTAACCAGGAATACAGATGATGCAGATGATAAAGTGATAAAAATAGTGTAATATTAAAAACTTAGGAGAAGAACTCTCAAGATTGGAAATATTGACAATACGGAAATGAAATACTTGCCAGATAAACAATAGATTGCAGTGATTAGTTAGCCATGCACCATAGTCGCATAAAATTACCAATGGCCTATCGATATTGATCAAATTGTGTGCCATACGTTGCGTGCCATCAATATACTGGGTAAGGGTTCACCACAGGTTTTTTTCAAGTATAGGGGCATTTTACATATGCATGGGGTGGGTACGGGAGGTGTGCCCCCATAAAAGCTTGCTTACACAACTTTGCATACTTACCCCAAAGGAGAATCTATAACCAAAAAGACCGCTAAGTACTTTTCGTGAAAGTTCCGCAACAATCGATTTCAGTATTTCATAATCGATTATCACCGACGTGACTCCAAACAACCGATTGTCGGCGATATAGCGATAATAAGAACATTACTAATGCCATTTATGCACAAATCACCCCACAAGTGTAACTGGGGGAGAGCGGACGGATTGACGGACAGACTGACGGATGGACGACAAAGTGATCCCTATGTATCGCATTTTTCTTCGAAAAGGCTACACAAAAATTCTAACATCTACACACTGTTCGTTCATTTTTATCATATTCATTCCCCTTATTGTTTTCTTATGTAACAATTCTGACCGGCTTGTGATACTTTGTATTACTGTTTTATGTATATATAACCCTGGTTTATCTGTTCCTTACGGCTTTACAATGGGATACTGAGTTTTAAATTGTACGAAATAAAATTAAATAGTAGAATTAAAACAGAAAAGGATGTTGCCTTGAAAAAAGATACGCTTCAAAAAAATTAAGAAACCTGGAGAAAACTACTACTCAGGTAACAACACTTCGACTGGTCAGCGATACTCTCTACCAAACTCAATATCTACCTCTATCTCATCTTATTACGTTCCTTCTTCTTTTCTTATATTATTTCCATTTATATATAGCCATACAGTAAAATCCATATTGATTTATTTAAATACTGTAGTGCAAAACAGTGATATTACATTTACTGGGAGTTTACATGTAAATTGTCTTGTTTTGATTGTAAACTATGTAAAAAAAAGAAAAAAAAAAGAAAAAAAAAAAAGTAGTAAAGTTTGAAGACGGTGATTGCAATCCTTCACAAGTTATTGAGCAGAAACAAATGTGTAATGCAGTCGAGAGACAAAGTGATCCCTAGTGTCTGCCATGCCATGCCGGCAACACAAAACGTTGGGCATTTATGCAGATACATGCATGCCTCACACAGAGGACACACAATCTTATATGAAGGAGGTATACTAACTCATACTGCAGAAACAGCCGGAGGTATACATACTTCATACAAGTAAGAACCTATACTTCACACAGCAAAGACTATCATACCTCAAACAAAGCTACAGCGTCCTGTTCAGCCTCCTTCTGATCAACCTCTGTGGACTCGTCTCGGCCACCCTGATCACAGATAAAACAGTTTAGTAAATAAATCTTCAATAAGTATATCGTACTAGAAACTTGCCAGAAACTTAAATTCTGACACTAAATTGCTACTTCATTTGCAGAACGACTCGGTTTTCTTGCATACCGATAAGGTTATCCGCATTTTACCTGAGTGCTGGAAAGCTTGATTTTACAATTAGGGCAGATAACGGTCATGGCATCAAAAATGACATCTATAATGGCAACAGTTTCATGACATCATTGTGTAAACAAACATGCAAAACATCTGTAGTTGGCGACGTCAATGCACAAACCGCCAAAGATATACAAGAAAAAAGAATCAATCATGTGTATCCAGTTCTGACAAGGAAATTCCGACACTCAGTATAATTTAACTGTTTTAATCACAACCTCAGCAGAAACATGGTTCGGACAAAATCATTTATATCTTGTGCTGGAATAATTCCACTCTTCACAGCAGCAGGATACCCATGAGAATGTCTTATAGTGTTATAACTTATATCTGTTTGATGGTGTTTCCATATCCACCTCCTTATAATCCCCTTTAAAGTAGCTATCCCGCCAACAACAGCCAAATGTTATAACATATGCACACAGTGTTTCTAAACCTACTGATGACGAGATATATATATATATGACTTACATATTGTGAGAATCCAAACTCTATAGACGCAGTATAAATGGCTTTAACCAGCCAGGCCAAATCCTAAAACTGGGTAACTCATAATTCAATTTACGCATATTCAATCAGATATTCTAGAACCCGTGAATAAACCTATACTTTTAATCATCACATACACAATATTATATGACCTGAACCCCTGGACAGAGTTTTGATGACAGTTTTGTACGTGTATTTGGTGGGATAGCTAATTTAAATAATTGATTACTTACTGGTTTCGATCCAAACTCAGAGCCTTTTAAGTGCTGCTAACATAATTATATTTGCCCGTTTTCACATCTGACAAACAAATTAACTAGTAAAAATTACTCTGAAATAAATTAATAAAAACAGCAAGGTGTATGCATCAGATATCATACAACAAACTACAGAAATAAACACACAAAGAAACTACATGTATAATAATCGTAGAAAGTACAGCTATAATAAATGAAACTACCTTTTGTAATGTGAGCAACAATGTTTGAATTGGAGGGCTGGTTCTATCTGCTATATCTTCTTCTAAACTAATGGAAAATTCTGAAAATATACAAATTTTAATTACCATCTTTATTTCACCTTACTCGTAAATTTTTACTGATATTTATATCAATAGCCTGAGCATGATTTTTTTCGATACAACTTAAAGGGAGTACATCAGGCTTTTCAACGAGGTCTAGGGGTCCGACTTAAAATTGACTAATAATGATATCTTCTATTTTAAAGCGCCTAAACATAATGAATGATCCTAAAAATTACCCCTTAGTTACAAGGAAATTCATTCTGTACAGTAATACGTGCTATCCTAGGTTACGCACCAGGGTTAATTTCAGCATTGTATTCCCGATTCCGTCCTAGCTATATGGTGTATTCGAAGTTTAAACCTTAACAATATGGTTCGAACATCATATTTTGATGGATATAAGAGTTTTATCATGAATTGGAAGATGTTTATAATTTAAGATATTTCTAGAAAAATCCTGATGTACTCCCTTTAATTTCTATTGCACACTTTCAATCTATTTCTCGGTAATGTGAGGAGCTGGCACGGCTCAGTAGATAGAACCATAATAGACTTTGAATTTGGAGGTCAAGGGTCTGAGTCTCATCTGCACCATTGCTTTTCTTTGTTGAGTCCATAGGCAAGACACACAATTAACATGGCGCCAGTACTAAGACATCTCTGCCCAGTGTTGTTTATGTCGAAGTATATTGACATTGGTTATATTATAATACTGTTGCACGTGCTATTGTTTGTCGGAGGTATCATATTGGTTTGATTGGTTAAACAGATAAATGATTGACAACTGGTGCATTAATAATTTCTTACTCATCTTTCGGAATGGGACCTAAGCTGGGTTGTCACATCAAGGGCTTGGCGGAAAGCTATTGTAACTACACATAAATAAAGAACAAGATAAAACAGTTTTTCACCAAGCCATCCACATGTAGCAAAGTCTATCCCTCAAGCATGGTACAGGAAAATTATGATACGAATCTATTCATATGTAAGCATGATAAGGGTAGTCAACACAGTTCCAGGATTCCTATGTAACTTTCCCATCTCTCCGGGGTGAGTAAAGATACTGTGTTGATGAGCAGTTAAAGGGACACCAGGGCCCAGTTGTTCAAAGATCGTTTAACTTAACTGAGCGTTTAAAGTCAACATTTCAAATCTCTCTAAATTTCCGATAAATAAATATTTCTACCGGAAACTGAGCATGTGAAAGTATTATGTTAAGAAGAAATGCAAATTAAGTACAAAACATATTTCTATGAGAAAATGTAGGATAAACCAAGGATTAAGATAACCGATCTTTGAACAACTGGCCCAGCTGCTGGGTTCAAGTATCAAACTTAGCATCTCTGTTTATTAATCCAGTATCAATTTGACTTTAAACCTGCTTGCATATAATTAAATAAAATTTTGAGTTTTCGTTTCTTCTTCTTATCTGACCATAGGTTTAAATATATTATTGGTGCATATATTGGTGCAATATTACCTTTTCTATACGATTCCTAATGTTTTATGATTGGGCGTAAACTAATGATGTGAACATTTTTATGTTTCTGTAAAATGTACCTTTTCTGTAAGATTCCTTGAGTTCTGCTATTCCAGCGTTATCTCTACAACAAAATAACTCCACCACGTCTGACATGTCCGCAGTCTGAGAATGACAGAAAAATAATATAGTTTAAAGACAGAGTAGGCAAGTGAAACCTTTAATACAGTTTCCTAGCGGTATAACTTACTAGATGAAGTACACAATCGAGTAAATGGAATAATACTTGGCAAAATATTCTCAAAGAAGTCCCTGATAATATTGTAATTAATTATATAAACAAATGTATTAAGTACACTGACTGTCTCCATGGCCGAATGGTTAACGACATTGCGTTGTAAACCTTCGCCTCACACAGCTGCGGGTTTCGAATCCCACTGGGAGCTTGACTTGTAAGTGAGGAAGTGTCGATTCTTACGGATGGCGGGAGGTGTACAGTACTGGTTCTACCCAGGAAAAGTGGGTGGTCTGCCTCCACCACAAAAAAAAATTGACCGTCATATATAACCTTACATGTGTTGAATATGACGTAAAACGCCAAAACAAACAAATACACTGACTGTCCAGGTAAATGCTTCACTAATGCCGGTGTAGGTAGCAGAACAGAATGTTCTGTCTATAGTACTGGCAGTGTTTACATAACAACCAACATATTGAATATTTCAAATAAATGGAGGATCTTACATGTCAGTGACTGGTTAATATTGTTGGATAAAACTTCAACATTCAAAAAGCCTCAATATGTAACATTTATAAGTGTTACAGCTGCCTATATATAACCTTGTGGTACGATGACGTTGTATGTTTGTAGGATGACGTCGTATGTTTGTATGATGATGTCTTATGTTTGTATGATGACGTCGTATGTTTGTATGATGATGTCATATGTTGACTCGGTCTTTGCTGTATGATAATGTCACAATGGAACCACATCGTTGATTTACGTGATCCAGTATTTTAACGGTTACGGAAATCAACTAGACAATTCCAATTTTACTCCAAGCTGACTGGAAAAGAACGAACGATGATTCGGCCTTCATTTGCATATTTATTTCACTAGTGTAACGTGATAAATATATCATGGCAATATTACACTCCCATACTGCAAGTTATGTGATAATTTGTAATATGTTGCAAGTTATCTACTAAATAACCACACAAAAGCAGGTTCAAATAAATCAGCTAGATGGTTTAATAAGCTTTATTTAATAAGCTTCATCAGCATTTAAGCAACACACTGAATTTAGATTTATATAGAACCTATAATGGGCAAGCCATGAGAACCAGGTATGGATCCATGATTGCTCAAGATAGAAAATCAATACAAAGAATATATTTATGCTTAAAGTTCTCTGGCCATGTTTTTTTCATGAACATTTTTATTTTAATTGAAATCAATACACAACAATAGATATTTACAATTCACACATTGCAATATCTGTGAAAAGCGAGAATAAGATTTTATTTGATGACGTAGAAAACTTTGAATAGGTAAATTAATCCACAGGTAAATGTATTAATCAGTTATCCGGCAATAGTTGTGCAGCTATACAATTCAGATTTACCTCATTTCCACGTGCAGTCACGCAATGGTAAAAGTAGTATCTACGTCATACAAATAATACTTATTTTTCCATTCAACTTAGTAGCGGTTTTAAATATATGTTTCTCTCTGGGAATATCAAGAAATGTTCATATGATGTTTAAAAGTTAAATTTGTTAATTGATAACACTACAAAAAGGGTGGCCATTCACCTTTAATAAAATAGTTTATCATTAAAGCTGAACACCACATCAAAACAGAGTGATTTCTTTAGATTACTAAAGTTCCCCAGCTGACAACAGCATGAGGCTTCAGTCCAAGACTGTTGTATCTCCTTCATTATTTATATGTAGTTACAATTGTCTTGCGCTGACTCTTTGAAATGTAGTCTGCTCATTGAGGAAGGAAACAGCACCCCATCAGTGACTGTTATCTGTATACATTAAAACCTTTTAATGAAATTGAATTGATCTAAGTCATAAACTTGTCAACCATGGTACACTAGCACTTCATAATTATCGACCTTAAACCATCAGCAATTACACATTTGTCAATTTAATAAATTAGAAAGTATAATTAAGAAATCCTAGATCCAACCGCGAAACAATAATTTACATTAAAGATTTTCTGTGAAATAAAGATAATGTATGATTTTAATATTTCTTTTATAACGGATAAAGTCACCCACATTTTACACGAGTGCAGAAAAGCCTGATCTTACACATGGAGGCAGATAAAAGTCATGTGCATCAACAATCAGGTGCGTAGCTGCGTATAGGCACCTGCGTACAAACATTTTGAAAGAAAAAATACATAATGCATTTCAAAGCAATTTTAATGATTTATTAGTATTGCGATCAACCATGCGTATGACGAAAACTGGTCTAGCTACTTGCCGGACAATGATGGCGTTAACATCAATGATTGCATGATGCAATTGTACAAATAAACATGCAAAAAAGTTAGTAGTTGGCGATGTCAATGCACAAAATGTCATTGGTATGCACGAAAAAGAATGAATCTCGACTATCTGGTGAAAATAGGAAAATTCCCTTGGTATAACTGTTTTAATTGGAGCCTCTGGATCATCCCTAGTTCCGATAAAAGCATTTATACCCACCTTTATCAGATACCCAGCCAGGAACGATTCTTATAGTCTTCCAACTTCTTTATATTCTTATATTCTCCCAACCAGAGGCATAGCTGGCCGACTTTTAGTTGTAGGCCCAAGCAGTCGAGCAAAGCAGGTGCAAATTTGCAAAGGTATAAATTGTTAACATGCTCCTCCAGATTAAGTTTTAATAAAATTGATGTTAATGGTGAATTCGGATGAGTATCACTTTGGAAAGACTTTTTCGGGAATAAACACTTTGGAAAGACTTTTTCGGGAATAAACAGAACTCCAAAATTGTCGTTTTTTGAGGCAGATTTCAAGATGTTACTGCCAAACTGTAGTTCTGAGTGTTTTTAAAAAGTCAACATTTCAGAATTGTTTACAACAAAACCCTCCACCCCACTAACCACCTACAAGCAGCTATGCTACCGTCAGCTTCTATATATAATGTCTCAAACAACTTTTACAACTTGTTCAGTATAGATATATAGTATAGATGCAGTATTAGAATTTTGATTGGTTAGATCAGGAAAATAATGCTGTAATAAAAAAAAAATTATAATCAAACATGCTAAATTAAGAACAATGATACACATGAAGCTGAATAATTTACTAAGCAACAACCAGAGGGAGAAATCAGTTCAAACAGCCACAATAACAACATGCATAAAATGGACATACATACAATAATCTAAGTTCATAATATGAAGAAATCCCAGAAATTATCCCAATGTTTGTGCTTATTTCAAGGCCCTTAAATCTCTTTAAAATATCACCGAGCTTGTCTGTTATAGTAAAACTAATATAAGGTGAAATATTCAAACTATACACTAATGACATTATTTTTTTTGTGATTTTTACTTTTTCAGGTGTGTTATTTATGAAATCAAAACACTATGTTAATTCAAAAGTCACAATATATTAGCAAAAGCAAACAAGAGGCCCTGTGGACACTCTACTGGCTAACATGGCTCTTATAACACCAAGGAATCGAGTGACTGCCGTTTACGTTCTTTTGAAAGTTTCGGGCGAAAAACAGCTTTTTGACTAAATCATGGGCCATAACTAAAGAATATGGTAAAGTTTGGTAAAGATCAGATGAAAAATGAAGGCCCTTCTGTATTAACGAGGCAAAATATAGCATTTTTAACTAAATCAAGAGCCATAATTCCGCTGTTACTGGTCCGAATGGTCCAACATAGAGCTAAAAAAAAATATATAAAAAAAAAAAAAATTAAAAAAAAGACAAATAATAATTTTAAAAAAAATCAATAATAAAAAAATATATAAAAAAGAAAGTCGTAAAATCTGGTAAAGTTTGGCAAAGATCAGATGCAAAATGAAGGCCCTATTGTATGACGTGGCAAATAATAGCATTTTTAACAAAATTAAGGGCCATAACTCCGCTGTTACTGCTCCGATCTGGCTGGTTTTCGAACTTGACATTAACAATCTGATAAGATTTGGTAAAGATCGGATGAACAATGAAGCCCCTATCGTCTTAACAAGGCAAAATATAGCATTTTGAACTAAATCGAGGGCCAATACTCCGCTGCTACTGGTCCGATATGAATGGTTTTCGAACTTGTCTGAGCTTTTATTGACATTAACAATCTGATAAGGTTTGGTAAAGATCGGATGAACAATGAAGCCCCTATCGTCTTAACAATGCAAAATATAGCATTTTGAACTAAATCGAGGGCCAATACTCCGCTGTTACTGGTCCGATATGAATGGTTTTCGAACTTGTCTGAGCTTTCATTGACATTAACAATCTGATAAGGTTTGGTAAAGATCGGATGAACAATGAAGCCCTATCGTCTTAACAAGGCAAAATATAGCATTTTAAACTAAATCGAGGGCCAATACTCCACTGTTACTGGTCCGATATGAATGGTTTTCGAATGTGTCTGAGCTTTCATTGACATTAACAATCTGATAAGGTTTGGTAAAGATCGGATGAACAATGAAGCCCCTATCGTCTTAACAAGGCAAAATATAGCATTTTGAACTAAATCTAGGGCCAATACTCCGCTGTTACTGGTCCGATATGAATGGTTTTCGAATGTGTCTGAGCTTTCATTGACATTCACAATCTGATAAGGTTTGGTAAAGATCGGATTAACAATGAAGCCTCTATCGGCTTAACAAGGCAAAATATAGCATTTTGAACTAAATCGAGGGCCATAACTCTGCTGTTACTGGTCCTATACAAATGGTTTCTAAATGTGTCCGAGCTTTCATTGACATTAACAATCTGATAAGGTTTGGTAAAGATTGGATGAACAATAAAGCCCCTATCATCTTAACGAGGCAAAATATAGCATTTTTAACTAAATCAAGGGCCATTACTCCACTGTTACTGGTCCGATATGGCTGGTTTTCGAACTTGTTCGAGCTTTCAATGACATTAACAATCCGATAAAGTTTGGTAAAGATCGGATGAACAATGAAGCCCCCTATCATCTTAACGAGGCAAAATATAGCATTTTTAACTAAATCAAGGGCCATAACTCCATTGTTACTATTCCGATATGACTGTTTTTCAAACTTGTCCGAGCTTTTATTGATATTAACAATGTGGTAAAGTTTGGTAAAGATAGGATGAAAAATGAAAGCCAAATTGTCTTAACGAGGCAAAATATAGCATTTTGAACTTAATAAAAAGGGCCATTACTCTGCTGTTACTGGTCCGATATGAATGGTTTTCGAACTTGTCCGAGCTTTCATTGATATTAACAATCTGATAAGGTTTGGTAAAGATTGGATGAACAATGAAGCCCCCTATTGTCTTAACGAGGCAAAATAAAGCATTTTTAACTAAATCAAAGGCCATAACTCCGCTGTTACTATTCCGATATGACTGTTTTTCAAACTTGTCCGAGCTTTTATTGATATTAACAATGTGGTAAAGTTTGGTAAAGATAGGATGAAAAATGAAAGCCAAATCGTCTTAACGAGGCAAAATATAGCATTTTGAACTTAATAAAAAGGGCCATAACTCTGCTGTTACTGGTCCGATATGAATGGTTTTCGAACTTGTCCGAGCTTTCATTGATATTAACAATCTTATAAGGTTTGGTAAAGATTGGATGAACAATGAAGCCCCTATCGTCTTAACGAGGCAAAATAAAGCATTTTTAACTAAATCAAAGGCCATAACTCCGCTGTTACTAGTCTGATATGGCTGATTTCCGAACTTGTTCGAGCATTCAGTGACATTAACATCTGATAAAGTTTGGTAAAGATCGTATGAAAAATGAAGGCCCTATTGTCTTAACAAGGCAAAATATAGCAATATAGCATTTTTAACTAAATCAAGGACCATAACTCCGCTGTTACTGGTCCGATATGGCTGGTTTTCGAACTTGTCTGAGCTTTCATTGATATTAACAATGTGGTAAAGCTTGGTAAAGATAGGATGAAAAATGAAGGCCCTATCTTCTTAACGAGGCAAAATATAGCAATATAGCATTTTTAACTAAATCAAAGGCCATAACTCCGCTGTTACTGGTCCGATCTGTCTGGTTTTCGAACTTGTCTGAGCTTTAATTGATATAAACAACCTGTTAAAGCTTGGTAAAGATCGGATGAAAAATGAAGGCCCTATCGTCTTAATGAGGCAAAATATAGCAATATAGCACTTTTAACTAAATCAAGGGCCATAACTCCGCTGTTATTGGTCCGATCTGGCTGGTTTTCGAACTTGTTTGAGCTTTTATTGATATTAACAACCTGTTAAAGTTTGGTAAAGATCGGATGAAAAATGAAGGCCCTATCAACTTAACGAGACAAAAGTTAAGAATGGACGGACGGATGATGGACAACTCGCCATCCCATAAGCTCTGCTGGCCCCTTGGCCAGCAGAGCTAAAAATGGTAGATATTATTTCTGAAAAAGGTAATGTAAGAAATGGATATAACAGATGCAATATTATGAACTTAGATAGGTAATATGCCATGTAAGCGCACATCTGACAAAAAATCTCACCTTGTTTTTACCACCTTTTCCCTGTAAATTTTGGGGAATGGAACAAATAAACTCCAGTTCTAGTATATGTACATGCAATATTTACCTGTAAATGTGTGTAATCAGGCCGACCATAAAAAATGTTGGTTTGCTGTTTCGACCTACCCATGAAAAAAGGGCCTAGCCAAAACTGTTTATAGCAATTCTTTAACATTATTTTGTTGTTGTTGCTATCTTCAGTATATTTTTCTTTAATTTCTTAAGGTGTTTACTGTCCTTGGCAAAAAAACAACAACATCTTCCTACCCATTTATAAAATCCTGGGTCGGGAAACAGCAAACAAATATTTTTTTAAGGAGGGCCTCACTGCAGACTTAAGTCTTGTCATGCAATATTTTACATGTGAATATTTTTGTAATCAAACACGTTAATGTGAAAATAAAAAAATAAGTATTCAAAAATATAAAAGTTATTATCAAGTATAGAAGTCATGAGTTTTAAAACTAAAGAACATTGTAGACACTGTATTAATGGGTTGGAATAGGGATTTGTTTATTTTTACAGATTTATGTTAATGTAAATACACGGCACCTTGTAAACAAAACGCATTTACACACAAGTCTTAAAAGGCATTACAATTTAAGGCACACTGCCTTTTAAATAACTGAAAAGCACACACTGTTTGATAAATTAGATTTAATATCTCTGGCATTATTTACATTGTGTTAGATTCATGGATACCTATAAAAATGCACGGAAATCTATCTCCATAAATTTTAAAGAAAATGTATAAAATATTCATGGCAACCTATAAAAGATTCATGACAACCTATTAAAGACTCATCTATAAAAAAAATCATGGCAACCTATAAAAGATTCATGGTAACCAATAAACGATTCATCTTTAAAAGATTCATGGCAACCTATTAAAAATTCATGGTAACCAATAAAAGAGTCATCTATAAAATATTAATAGCAACCTATAAAAGATTCCTGGCAACTTAATGAAGAGTCATAGTAACCAATAAAAGATGCATCTATAAAAGATTCATGGCAACCTATAAAAGATTCATGGCAACCTATTAAATATTCATGGAATGAATGAATGAATGTTGTTTAACGGCTCATCAACACAGTATAGGTTATTTAGAGCCGCCCCAGAGAGAGGGGAAGGATACATAGGAATCCGGGAACCTGCCCTACTCTTATTATCGAATAGATTCCTATGGTTCTTTAACGTGCTCGGAGGATAGACTGATACACGGGACCGCCCTGTTTACGTCCCCATCCGACGGACGAGGCTAAGGGAAAGTGTCTTCCCCAAGAACACACCGACGGAACTCAGTGGCACCACGGAGGATTGAACCCGGCACCTATTCATGGTAACCAATAAAAGATTCATCTATAAAAGATTCATGGCAACCTATTTAAGTTTAAAAGATTCACCTATAAAACATTCATGGCAACTAATAACTGATTCATGACAACCTATTAAAGATTCATGGTAACCAATAAAAGATTCATCTTTAAAAGATTCATGGCAACTTATTAAAGATTCATTGTAACCAATAAAAGATTCATGGCAACCTTTTAAAGATTCATGGTAACCAATAAAAGACTCATGACAACCTATAAAAGATTCATCTTATAAATAAAAGATACACGACAACCTAAAAAAGATGCACGGTAACCTACTTAAGATTCATGGTAATCTTTAACAGATGCAAGGCAACCACAGACAATGGAAAGCATTATATCAAACTTAAGTTATGTTAGATCTGCATCGATCGGTTGCCTTGTCATTAATTGTTATGCACGCTCAGTCTATCATACAAGTCTCACCTTTTTAAAACGTTTTTTCTGTGAAATTTGGTAAAATGAATGTTATACTTAACTGCATCACATTGGAGAAAAATACATGCTTTGTTGATAATACTTCTTGATTAAATATAATTCTCAGTGTTTGTATGAATTAAAAAAACAACAAAAAAACAGAAATTAAATGTGTTACCAACAGAAGAAATACTTCAAAAAACTAAAAACAAAATAATTTTGAAAACTAATGTTCAATGGAAAATAATATATATTCGTAAATGCATGTTTTACAAAATACAGGAATATATAATTGTTGCTGGGGATGGTACAACTACAGCAGGGGCCATGCATATAACAGTGAACAAACTAGCAACTTTCTTCTGAAACAAATATATATTGGAGCAACATTCAGGAGTGTGGGAGGGGGAACACTGTGTGGTTATGGGATGGTTGGAATATTTGGTGGTTATTCACGACACAAAGTGTCAATTTATAACTTACACTGAGGGCATCGAAGACAGCGTAAGAATCTGCCACTCCCCTCTCCTGCAACAGAGCATCTATCAGGTGTTCCCAATGTTGGCCGAGTCCATTCTTCAACTCTGTGATCAAGTCCTAAAATGTAATAGTAAACACAATAAAACCCAAGCTTTTTTTTAGAAGGAAATGTTCTACAAACAATGTTCACAAGAAGTGAGTGTGTGTTATTCGAAGGTTTATAGTCCTTCCTGCATATCAAACAAGGGAGAATTCCCAAGGGTAGCCGTTAGATCTAGACTTTTTTGGGTGCATCAGGTTTATTGGTGCACTGATTTTACTGGTAAGCCTCACTAGAGAGACTAGTAAGATGGGACATATTCAAATTGGTTGATAATTAACCAAAATTCAGTCATGTCCAGGGGCGTAGCTGTGCCTAAATCAGTGTGTAGGCACAAGGGTCAGTGGTGTTTTTTTTTAGAAGCCAAATCCAGCATTCTGATATTTTAAGAAGCAAACAATATGTTTTTAACCCGCAATTTCAAGCTTTTTTAATCTGCAATTGCGCAACAAAAACATTGGAACAGAACAAAATAACATATATTAATATGAATAGTCTTGCTTTCTGAAAATCGTTCAAAATTTTGCACAATCATGGTGTGTTTAGTTTCGAAAGACCGCGAGCAAAAACAGTTAGACTTTAATTTTCTGAAAAGATCACAAGTAAAAATTGATATGAACTGACCATACCCATCCAACTCCTATCTCCATCTGTTTTTATTGCAATTTTGGCATTTTTATTTTTTTGATTTCTGGGGACAATGTGTAGGCACGTGCCTACAGTGCTTATAGGCAGCTATGCCACTGATGTCTGGAACAAAACGTGCGATTTTGGGTTATTATATTTGTTTGTTTGTTTGTATGGTGTTTACGTCATTAAAGCATGATGCAACCATTACACCACAGCATCATCTTGTTTACAACGTTCGAGACTACCTACTACAGGGCTGAAACATCTCGTACATGTAGAATTGTGCAGAGCTGCCCCGGCGGACTATTTTTCTTTCCTTTCAGAGTTTTATTATGTTTCTTTCTCAGTTTGTTCAAAGAGTCTGGATTTTAAACTAGAAATGTATCCATGGGACACATAATGCCCTCACTGAAAACAATCAGTTGTCAAGATATGCATATCGGTACTGTGGTAATACAAGATCCATTTTGACATGGAATCGATATGCACATCTTGACATCATAGGTAAGCATCCAGTGTAAAGTTTCGAAACAATCAGTTGAAAACTGTGGGAGGAGATAGATACACAAACATTTTGGGACAGATGGACCAACGATCATGGCTAACGCTATATGTCCCCTCAACATTTGGTAGTGGAGGCATATATATTGGATCTTAAACTCGTTCCCCTTCATATAAGATTTATGAAACGAGTTATGAATTATTTTAATTTTAATGAGTTTCATAAATCTTATATGGAATGGGAACGAGTTTAAGATCCTTTTTATCATATAACACTGCAATCAAATAAGTAAAAAATAATTCAAATGGACATAAAACCGCCACGACGTCAGACACGCTTTAGCGCCAAAACGTCATAAAATCAGGCAGAACGTTATGTGATGTCACAACGTCACACAAAACGTTGAGTATCAAAGAGTTCGTGTTTTATCTCTTTACAAAAGGCGTTTTACGACGACTTTAACAAAATTGCACACTGATCTGAATAACTTTCATTAGTTAGTATAAGCTGTGGTAAATACTACGTTTATGACCTAGATCTAGATGACTTTATAATAAATAAAATAATTTCAGTCAATAAAACCTGCGTAGTGTTACAGATTCAACTCAACCAATCAAAATCGTTCCAGGTTGTATTACACGTGTGTCATACAACAGAATATTACATGGGTGTTCGACACTGCTAACAAGGGATGTATGTGATAAAAAAAAGCTTTAGTTCAAGTAAAACCGATATGAAATAAGATAGAAATACAAGTCAATTATGATTACGTCATACTATTTAAAATATATCAAGCTACTGAAGCATGTCCTTAGCAATGTGAACAGATAAGAACTCTTTTAGCATTGTGGCAGACATGTAGACAATTAATGTGGCTTATCTATAACCATAGCCAATATCTGTGACACTGTCGACCATAAAATGCTTAAAATCAATATTAATGTCATATTTCTGATATATCACAGAACCATAAAAAAAATAAAAATCGGGCAATATAATGAGAAACGTGAATTGCATGTTACCATATCCGTGACACGTCGTCATTTTAGCTAATTATCGGAGAATCAATCTCATGAAATCGACAACATTCAGCCTATATTACATGTCTGCATGCAGATTAGATGCTCACTATCACTTATTCAATAGGTTGGCAACTGTACGACATGAAACTATTTAGCTTGTTCTTTGTTTACCATATACCCCTGTTTAAATGCACCCCCCACCCCCCACCCCCCACCCACCCCCAACCAGTTGCATTTTACAAAGGGGTGTTTATATGAGGCCATAAACAAATATTATACATATTATTACACTTCTAAAATGTTTGTGGAGGGGAGGTATTTTTCTAATCCAGACCTCAAGTAAGGTTACTGACAAGTGTATTTTATCTAAACTATTGCGTGGGTGGGTGGGGGAGGGGGAAGGCGGGGTCAGAGGACAGCGCACTTGACTTTCGAGACCTTGTTTATTTATTAGGAAACTAAGTTGGAAAAGGGGCATAATTTTGTTAAAATTCAAAACAATCTGTGCAAGGTAAAGTTATAATGGATCAAAATCTCTTTTCTCTGTGCTGTGTAAGTTATTACATATATGGATGTCTGGCAGGTATTTAGGCCATAGAAATACACACAAATAGTAGACAATTGGGGCACCCATTTTGGAGGTCAAATTAAATTCAAGAAGGGTCAAGAAAGACCTGTTACAGACTTACTAAGTCATATTTCTGTCTGAATTTCGCCTTGGTAACCATCCTCTGCTTGTGTGTTTTCTTGATTAAAGTTTTGATGAATATTTCCTCTGGTTTGCCTGAAACAAATTAACAAGTTAACATATGGTAAAATGAATACACCTTGATATTTAAGACTCAGAACATAGGAAGCATTTACACTCAGACAATGATGTCACATACTGTGTAAACCTCTCGGTACGATGCCCGACATAATAAACCTATACTTTTATATATATATATATACCGTGTAAGTAATGAACTGTTTGTCCGAAATCATTGACCGTTTCAGTTTATTTTTTTTAGAACATACTATATCTAAAATCGAGCCCTATTAAAGAAGTTGTAAATTTGAACTATAGAACATAAATTATTCTTTAATAATCTTTCCTTTAATTAACTTTATCTCTCATTATTTAGAGCCAGCCCAGAGAGAGTGGAATGATACACAGAAATCAAGCAATGGGCCCTACTCTTACCATCAAAAACATTCTGATGGTTCGATTTTAACATGCTCGGAGGATATACTCCGATACATGGGGGGCCTTATCCATGGACACACCAAGGAAATCCACTGGACTCGGACCCATGATCCAGCTTCATCCACTAAATCATGTCATGTCCTTAAATGGTGATCTAAAACACAGATTTTTATGTGCTCTTTCTCTGTGTGTATATGTGTTATTCATCCTCGCTGTATTGCACTCAGCATTTTAGCGAGCAGACCTCGGTACTGGTAAGGCAGGAAATAATTTTGATAATTAACCAGAATTCGATCCTGGCTGGGATTGAACTTGTGATCCCCGGGTAACTAAGCCGCGATGCTAACCAATACACCACTGCACTACCTCTAATTCTCTTATAATTGGATTCTCTGGAACATTCACCTGTCGAATATCTGGGAAATAAGGATTCATATGTTTCAGATTGAAACGAAATGATGAACAGATCGATAATTGATGTGACATGTGATCTGTTCAAACACTTACGGTAAATTAATTTAAAATGTCATTGCTTGTAATTAATTAATCATTTTTAATTTGATATTTTTTGTTTTATTAACACAGTATCAAAATACTATTAAACATGGAATTTTGTGTTAACATTGACATTTAAGCCGTTTTCTAATATTTCTTAGTACTGCTCATTTTTTAATTTGACACTTTTAGTTTTAGTTACACAGTATCAAAATACCAGTAAACACGAAATTTGTTTTAACATTAACATTTAAAACCTTTTCAAAAATATCTACTGCACATGCAAGCCCAAACTTATTTACAGTAATTTATACAACTTTATAATTAGATGGGGTAGTGGACGGTAATACATGTATCTATTCTGTATTACTCTTATATCACTTTATGATGAAGAATTGTAAATATATATGTATGTATTTAGTAAATGAATATTACATGCTGTAAAATATTGTAAGGTGTGGCAAGGGATGGTCCTCCCCAGCCCTTGCTTCACCTATTGACAGGGAGATTAAACGGGTCGTCAAAAGACGGCTCAAAAGAGTAAAAAAAAAAAAAACTATATTTATCACAAGGTTTCATCAGAGGTTAAACTGGCAGATGGTTGGAACTCTGATGTGAGAACGCATGGTTATTGTACTGTACATTGAATATATCTGCATAAGCGTTTTTTTTTATCTTCAGCACATTGCACTGGGCATTTTACCCCCAAAGGACTGGTCAGGTGTAAAATTCTTTTCAAATATTTTGATAATTCATGAATGCAAATTCGGTCTTGGCTGGGAAAGAATGCACAAGGCTGGGAAAGAATGCACAAGGCTGGGAAAGAATGCATAATCATCTCTGAATTACTAAACCAAGCTGCTAACCATTACATCATGGCACCACCTATAAAATATGAAACTCACTGCATGCTTTATTTAAAATACAACCCACTACATGCTCTTTACAAATCCTGCATATATTGCATAATGTGGTCTGGACAGGGGAAGTTAAAGAGCTTGATCATGAGATTTAAGGACCAGAGCAATGCTTAGACATATTTTGAATGCTTTAAAAATACTATGTCTATGCTTTTATGCAGTATCAGGGCCTAAATACTTTGGGGGAAAAATGAATCTAATGTTTCTAATAAAAGTTTTTTTATTTGTGAGATAATTTTGCTTATCGCATGTTTGCGGCATTTTCCTTTAAACAATGCCATTCACTAAATTCTTGTAAGAGAACTCTTTTCTGTGCTCAAATTGGACATAATGGTATTGCATTTCTTCGCTTTAATTATTATGCTCACCCTTTTTGTAAAGTGTGAAATTCCCTGAAAGCAACAAAGTCTGCTGTTTTAACTTATGCGTTTACACGCTCTCTTTCAAAGTACATAAACATTTGCTGAAAGCAGCTATAAATGGAAAATATTCATTTTCACCAGAAAATAGAAGTCGCGAAAAATAAAGAATGCAAATAAAGAATGCAAATAAAATGCAATTCTAATGCATCTAGTATGTAACGTTTTATTCCATTGGCTAACGTCTCAAATCTGCATATCATAAAAGCTTGATTTATTGTCTGGAAAGAACTCGACGTCACATAACATTGTAACAAACAAAGTCATTGGATGATGTCAGAAAATGCAGCTGGTAACATAGAATTTGAGCTTTCATAAAAAAAACAAGTGTGTATAATAATTATATTGCTTTGCTTTATATTTCTGTAAGTGGAAAAGCATTAGAATTAAGATAACCATTATCTCTTAATTAAACAGCAATTAAAGAATGCAAATGCACTGCAATTAAACAGTTATTGGACATTCACTGGGTTGATATCAACTGATAACAGGACACATCTCAGTGGGTTCTCAGAACTGAATGAGCCTTTTAATTGCTGTGAGAAACATATTAAGGCTGTTTGTATCAATCATTGAGTAATGAGTTCCTTGAAACCAAGAATCACAAAATTCTAAAAATAAAATAATTCTAAAATGATTTAATAAACTGTTTGAAAGGAAAAAGAAACTAATTTCAGAAAGGACAACTCTGTCATGTCGTAGACTTTTTAATTAAAGTATACTTTGTTACACGAAATTCATAAATGTTGAATTCATGAATGTTGAAGTTTCGGTTGAAAAAGTCAAGCCATTTCAGCATTGTGTTTAATGTTAAGAGATTGCAACTTTTAAAGCCTAAGTTTGCTCACCTGCTTGAGCCAAATGCGCATTTTGTCGATAATGAAACTTTAAAGGGGTAACCATTGGTGTTTTCGGTGCTGTTTAAACTTTCTTTCCGAAAGGAAAGGCCTATTATTATGTCGCCCTGTACCATTCGATTAGCAGTAGCATATTCAACATACAATATATAGCGGAAATACCCATTATGCGTTTTTTTTTCTTTCAGTATACATTGAAATGAGCTGTTTTTAAAGGCTCAACCACACATTATCTTAGAATACATTTCCAGCCATCCCAGACAGTCTGGAAGGATTATTAACATAGGTAATCTGTGAACCATGTCTTTAAATTGATCATGTCCAGGTAAATGCTTGTCATTTTCAACGGGGCGAGAAAGGTCAAGACGGTACAACACAGACAAACTTTAGATTTGCCGCAAAGTGGAGTTTCTCTAACCTGTTGTGCCAGGCATAGTAAATATGACCCAATAAAGGCTATAAAAACAACCCCAAAAAAAAACACTGGCACAGTTTACATCATCTCCATCTGACGGACCACCCAGGTAAATCATAGTACATAAATGGGAGAAGATTTGTTTCATCTACTCACCTAGTTGTTGGGAAATCTTGAAGAGTTGAGCAATGTCTGATTTGTCATCTTGAGTTTCTTGATTGTCTTTTTTGGCATGTGTTACCCCATCCTCCTACCAAATACAACAAACAAGCAGTTTACAATTTAGTAGTTAATGTGTATGGTGAATTACAAGATGTGAATTACAAGATGAGTTAGCATAACTGAAAGTCTGTATTAAAAGTAATGTAATTACATTAACAGCCAAACAATCTTTATTATTGAGAGTTCGGAAAAAAATAAACAAAGAAGATATAATCATAAGAAGGTTCTTCTGAAATGGTTAAGGAAGCAATCATTTTGAGAGCTATGACATCATAGTTCTCAACTACCATAATTATATGGAATATTTATAAATATGATAATTTACTGA
Organism: Cyrtodaria siliqua; assembly: GCA_037043455.1. Taxonomy (NCBI): domain Eukaryota; kingdom Metazoa; phylum Mollusca; class Bivalvia; order Adapedonta; family Hiatellidae; genus Cyrtodaria; species Cyrtodaria siliqua. The sequence goes on from JAWPHD010011883.1 coordinate 60,615, forward strand.
TTTCTAACTTTTTGATGTCAACACTCTAACAACTGTATGAAATATAAGTAAATTTAAAGGGGTTGAAATTTGCAAAGAACTTAAATGGAGTTGGCCATCTTGGAACGACGACGTTATCGCGCCTTTTTACTATAAATGGCAAATAGACAAAACACATTTTTAAGACAAACAAGTCACTGCAAAATGATTAAAAACTATATATACAGATGTAAAATGTATAAATGTTAATCTTATTTTATCATTTGCAGTGATTTCTTTGCTTTAAAAGACATTTTGTCACCATTCCATATATGGTAAAAAGGCGCGATGACGTCATCGCTCAAAGTTGGCCGTATCCATTTATGTTTCTTTGAAAATTTTCAATAGGTCATATCTTCTTTATTTTTCATGGCATTCTGATATTTCTTTCAGCATTTTTCAAGTTTTTTAGAGCCCTTTAAAATAAACCTTGATTGAAAATAGCACGTCAACCCCTTTAAGTAAAAACTCATTATATGATCAGTTTTGCATGAATTTGTAGTGATTTCTTTGCTTTATTTATCAATATGCCATATACGGTTATTCAGAACTATGATGTCATAGTTTTAAAATTTGCAGCTCCCACATCCTTTTAAAACAACATTCAAATGGTAATTATAATAATCTTCCTTGTTTATCATCCGAGTCTGATAAATAGTTCATCCTTTTCCAAGTTGTTCAAAATTCTTAATAATAAAACTTGTATGGTTGTTACTGCCTACATTCCCTTTAAAAGAGAAAGACCCAATTAGTGTTGCTACACTACCTGGATACCCTAACTAATTAGGTCTTGTTCGTGTGGTCATCATTAATTTTATCTTGGTTAAAACAGTATTTCAAATCATTTTAGAATTATTTTCTGTTTCGAATTTGCCATAATCCGAAAGTGAAGAAAATCATTACTCACTGAGTATCGCAAACAGTTTACCTATCCTTTTCATCAAAACATGGAACTCATTGTGTTCTCAGAAAAGAGTGAGTCCTATATATGAGACACTCAACATGTGAGTTCTATATTAAATTTTTATAAAAAGGGTATATCTTAAGTGTTCGCAATACTGACATTAAATAATGATTTCATGACTTTTTGATATGGCAAATTCTAAACAAAATATTAGTCATTTATTATTTAATAGATTGTTTTAAATGACTTTCAAATATTATATTTACAGCAATCGACTAAACATTCATTGATATTTTTTTCTGTTTAAAGAAAATTCTGAACAAATATTATTATATTATATTTCTTTAAATAACTTGATCATGTACACAGTTGAAACACTGATATCTGTTCTAAATAATATTTTATATTAAAGCCATTCTTAAAATATAATTTGTTTACTATTTCCCAACTGAACCAGCATTTTATGAGAGAAACAAAATCAAATCTTAGAGAGTATAATAAATACATTATGAAATAAAGAAAAATAGTCTTAAGAAAGCAAACATAATTTATAATTGATATAAAATTACTATAAAAAAAGTTTGGGGTAAGGCCCATTTTACTTGGAAACAAGAAACCAATTATTTTTTATGGCTGGCCTAATGTATTAAACTATAATTGTGAACAAATTTGCTAAATATATACAAAGCTTCAGTATTTAATTAGCATAACCAGAAGCATTTCTGCCAAGTTGTGTATTATATTTATGCACAAGCTAATAAAATATTCTGCTATTTGAATACTAATTTGGTAAACTCCAAAACATCACCAGCATCAAAGAAGGTGGCTTCAGAGGCTAATTACTGTGTTAATTAATCAACTGTAAATAGTGCATCACACTTAACTATAAATAGTGCACCATGCTTAACTATAAAATAGTGCACCATGCTTAACTATAAACAGTGCACCATGCTTAACTATAAATGGTTAATCACACAACTATAAACAGTGCACCATGCTTAACTATAAATCGTTAATCACACTTAACTATAAATTGTGCACCACAGTTAACTATAAATAGTGCCCCATGCTTAACTATAAATAGTTCATCACACTTAACTATTAATAGTGCACCATGATTAACTATAAATAGTGCACCACACTTAACTATAAATAGTGCACCACACTTAACTATAAATAGTGCAAAATGCTTAACTATAAATAGTGCACAATGCTTAACTATAAATAGTGCACCATGCTTAACTATAAATAGTGCATCACATTTAACTATAAATAGTGCACCATGCTTAACTATAAATAGTGCACCATGCTTAATTATAAATACTGCACCATGCTTAACTATAAAAAGTGCACCATGCTTAACTATAAATAGTGTACTATCCTTAACTATAAATAGTGCACCATGCTTAACTATAAATAGTGCACCACACTTAACTATAAATAGTGCACCACACTTAACTATAAATAGTGCAAAATGCTTAACTATAATTAGTTCATCACACTTAACTATTAATAGTGCACCATGATTAACTATAAATAGTGCACCACACTTCACTATAAATAGTGCACAATGCTTAACTATAAATAGTGCACCACACTTAACTATAAATAGTGCAAAATGCTTAACTATAAATAGTGCACACTGCTTAACTATAAATAGTGCACCATGCTTAACTATAAATAGTGCATCACATTTAACTATAAATAGTGCACCACACTTAACTGTAAATAGTGCACCATGCTTAACTATACATACTGCACCATGCTTAACTATAAATAGTGCACCATGCTTAATTATAAATACTGCACCATGCTTAACTATAAAAAGTGCACCATGCTTAACTATAAATAGCGTACTATCCTTAACTATAAATAGTGCACCATGCTTAACTATAAATAGTGCACCACACTTAACTATAAATAGTGCACCACACTTAACTATAACTAGTGCACCATGCTTAACTATATAATATTGCATCATGCTTAACTATAAATAGTGCTCCACATTTAACTATAAATAGTTCATCACACTTAACTATAAATAGTTCATCACACTTAACTACAAATAGTGCATGATGCTTAACTATAAATAGTGCATGATGCTTAACTATAAATAGTGCAACACACTTAACTATAAATAGTACACCATGCTTAACTATAAATAGTGCACCAAGTTTAACAATAAAATGTAATAGTGCTCCATGCATAAATATAAATAGTGTATGATGCAATAGTGAATTAGGAGGTTGCTAAAATATAAAAGGTATATTTCATATAAATGTTGAATCATGCTAAACAATGTCATTGTGCATCTAAATGTATGCACAATACAAATGTATGTCCATACCAAGACAAATGAATACATTAAATATATCATTCACAACAAACAAACACATCTAAATAAATTGTTCCACTTTCCCTCTGACCACAGGAATTCAATATTATATGTTGTGTAGGAAAAAAATGATGAAAAAATAAAAATATATACCCCACCCATCGTTTTATTATACTCTATAGAAAGAAAGTTCTCTCTGAGAGTTTAGAATCCGTTTTTTCATCATTTTATTCATTCACAACATATAATTTCAAATTCCTGTGCTCTGACATACCAGTTTAGAAACAGGCAAATATATGTGTGTGCAGTTCTAAGGTTTAATGTGCCTCTGCCAGTGCACCAAGAGGAGAATCCCTCACTGGCATGGTACATATGAGTGTGGACTTCATGCATACATATAACGTAGTTTAAATTTAATAAACTACAAAATACAATTCTGTTTTAACGTAAACTTACACAAAAGAACCAATGCTCTTGGGGCCTGTTTCACTCTACTGGCTTTACAAATTTAGTGAAATTGAAGTGAAAAACAAAGCTTTTGTGCTGTAAACAAGAGGCAAAGGGCCAAAATGGCCCTGAATCGCTCACTTCATGATCTTTGCAAAGATGAAAAAACTGCCAAACAACCTTATAGTTTCATAACAGAATGAGATCATGCAGTCGATGGTGCATCATCATAAACTGCCACCTCTGCCTTAAAATGTTCAAGCCCAGTAAGTGTATTATATTGTTATAGGGTGGGGATCTCAACCCTCCTAGTTATGACCCAGGGGCTATGTACCCAGGGGTGAGGATAGACCCCAGGGTCAATGCAGGTAGGATGGTTGTATCCATCAGTTCCTGCTTAGTAAGTGTAGATATGGTCATAGGGTAGGGATTTCAATGGCTTCCAAGTTATGACCCAGGGGCTATTTTCCAAGGGGTGGGGATGGACCCCGGGGCCGATGGTGAATGGATGAATGTAGCCGTCTGTTCATGCTCAATAAGTGTATAAGTGTGGTTTCAGAGAAGAAAATATTTTACAGATTTTACCTGTATACGACTATGCAAAACATGTGACCCCTGGAGTGGGGTCAAATTTGACGCTATGGTCCCGATTTGAAGTAGAGGAGTCAGTACTCACAGTAAGCTGATGGTAAATGCAAAATATTAAACCTCTGGCTCTTGTAGTTTCAGAGAAGAGGATATGTTTGAAGATTCTCCTGTGTAACTCAAAACGGTAATACTCCCCTGGGGTCAACATCTGAACAAACTTGGCACCATGAGCTGATGTAACATGCAACTTTATGTCTTGTGGTTTTGGAGATTTTTAATTTGTTCCCTATAAAATATGCAAAATCACCATATGCAACTTTTGGACCCCAAGGAGCACAGCCATTTTTGATTTTACGAAGACGAAAAATATAAAATTTATAGTTTATAGCTAGCAATCAAATCTATTTCCTTTTATCAAAATGTATCTTGCCATTCTGGAGATTTTTTAAGAGTTTGGCTATTTTCTAGCAATGGCTTCTGTACAGTCCCAGCACACTCAGGAGCATCCATGTGACATCTGTGTAAAATTAGCTGAAAAACTGCTGCTAATGAAGGCCCACACCCATACCCACACCCACGGATGAAATGCTATCCCATAAGCCTTGCTGGTCTTTGGTCATGCAGTAGAGCTAGCAAATGTTGATAAAGGTTTACCACCACCAATTACATGTAAACCTCCGAGGTGTAGTCGAATGTAGTTCCTATAATAAAAAGTAATCCCTCCTTTTTCGATGGAAATGGGCATTATAAGTAGGGGAAAACTGCCCATTTCTATTCAATTTTGTGGTTATATGTATAAGAAGCGTATTAATAGGTTTTACTGGATCACTGATGAACATTTTCGAAATTTCGACTCTATGCTTACACTTTGTGAGCAATGAAAACAGTCGATCAATAAAAACAGCTGTACCCTTGACCTGTTTAGTAAACAAACAAGAACTTTCTTACATGTCTTGTGACCCCACGTTTTCTGGTGATTTTTCAAGTGGAAAAATAGTTTTCTATATGAACATTACACTGCAGCATTATCCATACTTGAGTTGAATTTGCAGCAAATCATTAATATATGAAACTTTAACATTGGTGTCTATGGGGAAAATAATTGGTGCTTTCATACCTAAAATGTTTAGCATGTATACTATGAGTATGCATATATCTATTAATTTGAAGAAAAAAAAACATGTAAATTATACTGGACACAAAACCATACCGTGTACACTAAAGCTATACTAATGTAATATCATTCAAGAGAATCTACAATAGTCAGCAATGCAAGATAACAATAAACCCATGTGCCTTGATATACAAAAGCCATGCCACTGAATTAAAGGCAGATTATGTTCCAAAAAACAGAGATGATTCTGACTTTGTGTCAAGTATAAGTGTAATACTGTAATACAACTACCAATATCTTCTTGTTTCACCCAATGTTCCAGCACACCTTAAATGGAAACATTATTTGAAAACTGACTCTTTTCATTTAAGTATGCAACTCATGTAACGTATGTTTATATCTGTTTTTTTAATGATGTTCTAATACATGTACTATAAATAGACCATTCTGCCCTGCAACCTAGTTTTAGGCTTAAAAGCAGCATTTAATGGGACAAACAATTAGCTAAAATGAGCTTTTTTATTATGGTATTGAAAGGATTAATTTGGCATAGTTTGTAATTATTGTTTAGACTGCATAATCCCATCTTAAGTTCTTAAGCGTTTGTTAACATTTTCATTTCAGTTCATGTTTTAATAAGCATATTCTGCCTTTAAATATACAAAATAACCATTTACAACATTTGTCTTGCCTTCTGACTTTTCTTCCTTTTCTTTTGATTGTTTTTATTTGACTGAACACTGTCTTTATCATCTGAACTTGTGTTCTCAGTCATTTTAGTTTCCCTTCCTTCTGAATCCTCTGTAGCAGATGTATCTGTTTCGTTATCATTAACACCTTTCTTTGCTTCATCTGAACTTGTTTTGTTCTGTTCATGTGCACTTGTTCTATCTTTAGATTCACTTTCATTAATTTCATTTCTGGGTTGATCCTGATCAGACATTTCATCATGATTATTTTTAGGTGCATTTTTAGAATCATGTTCTTCATCAACATTACTATTATTATTATCTGTACCCTTCTCTACTGATGAGTCTTCTTTTGTACTTTCAACTGCTGTACCCTCTTTTGTACTTCCATCATCTGTTTCTTCTTTTGTACATTCATCCACTGTTCTTTCTTTTGATCTTCCATCCTCTGTTCTTTCTTTTGTACTTCCATTCTCTGTTCCTTCTTTTGTACTTCCATCCTCTGTTCCGTCTTTTGTACTTCCATCCTCTGTTACTTCTTTTGTCCCTTCATCCGCTGTACCTTCTTTTGTACTTCCATCAATTGTTCCATTGTCATCACTTTGTCCATCTTTTTCTTCAGTTCTAGTTGATAAACTATCCTTATCTTTAGTTGTACTTACTTCATCATTTTCATCTACAGTGTCATTTTTACTTTCACTGTCCTCAGCTCCATTACTATTATTATCACTTTCATCCTGTTCACCTTCAGCTTCGTTATCGTTCTCCTCAGATATTAATGTCTTCACCCTCTCCAGATCATTTCCAGCCATGTTAACACTCTGAAAACTGACCTGGCTACGAGCTTCAAGCCCATTTGTTTTATTATCATCTTCCAGCTTGGCTCTGTCTTTATCCCTTTTATCATCATTCTTCTCTTTCTTTCTATCATTCTTATTACTGTTATGACTTTCTGACTTTTTCTTATCTTTTTTGTCTTTCTTCTCACTCTCCTCTTTAGGTTTTTCTCGGGGTTTTACCAGGTACGGATTTTTGTCAGCCCTTTCTTGATCCTCTTTATGTTTTTCATCTTTAGATTTCCTTAGTTTATCTTCGACAGATTTACTTGCTGTTTTATTCCTCTGATGGCAAGCATGGTGAAGGAAAGAATGCCTTTAAACACAAGTAGAGAAACAGTAGAGGTATAAACTATATGAGGCTGCTTAAAATAAAAAAATATATTATTAATATTAACCATGTCAATTAAAAAACAAGAGGCCCAAGAGGGCCTGTGGATGCTCTACTGGCTAAAACAGCTCTTATAGATTTAGATAGATATAGCTAGATATAGCTCTCTTCTCCTATAGATTTAACAAAGGAAAATACAATATAGCATTTTTCAACGAATCAAGGGCCATAACTCTGTTATTACTAACAAGATCTAGCTGGTTTTCGAAATTGTCCAAGATTTCATTGATATACCGCGCTTTGCACAACTAGACATCATACTGAGGCTTCCTGCCAAATTTCGTAGAAATCCAACAAGCCGTTTAAGAGGAGTAGCGCCGACAAGAAATTTAAAATAAAAATGTCAAAGGGCCATAACTCCGTCAAAAATCAGCGAACTGGAACAAAAGCGTGATATGCACAACTAGACATCTTACCGATGCTTCCTGCCAAGTTTCGTCGAAATTCAACAAGGCATTTAGGATGAGTAGCGCCGACAAGAAATTTTAAAGTAAGTGTCAAGTAATTAAAAAGATAATGAAAAAAATTCAAAAAAAATAAAAAAACATTTAATCATCAGGCAAAAAAAAAAAAAAAAAAATGAAGGAATTAAACAAATAAATAAAAAATATTCAAAAAAAAATTGAAACAATTAATAAAATAATTCAAAAAAAAAATTGAAATTGATTTTTTTTTAAAAAAAATGGATCAAATTAAAAACTAAAAAGAAATTAAAAAAAAATTAAAAACCAGTTTTTGCCTATACAAGCCTAAGTAAAACTGTGACCCCCAGGGTGGGGCCAAATGTGACCTATTGGTCACCATTTGAACAAACTTGGTAGAAGCCCATAAACCTTATAGCAAATGCAAAATATTAAACCTCTGGCTCTTGCAGTTTCAGAGAAGAAGATTTTTTTTAATTTTTCCCTATACATGTCTATGTTAAACATGTGACCCTTGGGGCAGGGTCAAATGTGACCCGAGGGTCACAATTTGAACAAACTTGGTAAAGGACCATAAGCTTATAGCAAATGCAAAATATTAAACCTCTGGCTCTTGTAGTTTCCGAGAAGAAGATTTTTAAAAAAACAACCTATATAAGTCTGTAAAACTGTGACCCTCGGAGTGGGGACAAATTTGACCCCAGGGTCACCATTTGAACAAACTTAGTAGAGGACCATAAGCTGATGCTACATGTAATACATGAGAGCTCTGTGCCATGTGGTTCCAGAGAAGAAGATTTTTTTCAGTTTTTCCCTATACAAGCCTATGTAAAACTGTGACCCCGGGGTGGGGCCAAATGTGACTCCTGGGTCACCATTTGAACAAACTTGGTAGAGGACCACAAGCTTAGAGCAAATGCAAAATATTAAACCTCTGGCTCTTGCAGTTTCAGAGAAGAAGATTTTGTAAGTTTTTCCCTATACATGTCTATGTAAAACATGTGACCCTTGGGGCGGGGCCATATGTGACCCGAGGGTCACCATTTGAACAAACTTGGTAAAGGACCATAAGCTTATAGTAAATGCAAAATATCAAACTTCTAGCTCTTGTAGTTTCCGAGAAGAAGATTTTTTTAAAAAAAATCCTATATAAGTCTATGTAAAACTGTGACCCCTGGGGCGGGGACAAATTTGACCCCAGGGTCACCATTTGAACAAACTTAGTAAAGGACCATAAGCTGATGCTACATGTAATACATGAGAGCTCTGTGCCTTGTAGTTTCAGAGAAGAAGATTTTTTAAAGTTTTTTCCCATATGTCTATATGAAAAACATGCAAAACCTAACATATACAAACTTTGGACCCCCGGAGCACGGCCATTTTTGACCCCGGGGACTTTATTTGAACAAACTTGATAGTCTAGGCGTTGGCGATCATTTTAAAAGAAGAACTGTTGAAATCTGTCCAGCGGTTCTGGAGAAGAAGATTTTTTAAGGTTTCGACCATATATGGTAATGGCAGCCATCTTGGATGTAGCGCTGACCTAATTATAACAAATCTAAAAAGCATTCACCTAAGGATCATCCATGTGAAGTTTGGTCAAAATTAGCCAAGCGGTTTCTGAGGAGAAGTCGTTTGAAGAAAAGTTAACGGACGACGGACGACGGACGACGGACGACGGATGGACGACAGACGACGGAAGACGGACAACACACCATCCCATAAGCTCTGCTGGCCCTTGGCCAGTAGAGCTGAAAAAGTTGATGTTGAACAATAATAACAATAATATTGCTTTTCTTTTTTTTTTAAATATCCCTTTTATATAGAGGAATAATAAACACATATAGCTTCTAAAATGTCATTGATACTTCAATACACCACATCTTCTGTCTCTTATTGATAAAAAGGCTAGCACTGGTAATGTAAAAAATGTTGTTTGAATTATGTTAACATTTTGATTGTTTATTCATAATTCGAGAGTTCAATGCCATATTGTCTTAATTACACTTAAATAAAACAGATGATACAACAGTGTTGCACTGAACCAGAGATGCAATAAACAAACTTAGATATCTGATAGAACCTGCAAATTATGTATTTTATAATACAATTTGAAAAGAATCTCTTGTGGTATTACCTAAATGGACACACGGCAATCTTGACTTTTAAACTCATGGCAGTCCGTTACTTTTTCTACATGACGTGCATGTATGTTCAAAGCAAGTTGTTTCGCCTTTTACTAATTGCTGATTATATTGCAACAATAATATATCTAACATGGTTTACGAAAATACTCAATACTGATTGGCTATTGAGGAGTTTTTAAAAAAAGCTATATAAACCTCCGATGTCACCTTCCTTCAACCGTTAGAATGTCATTTTAAACGATTTTCAACGTTGAAAAACATCCAAAACAACGATTACATTATTTTAAGGCAACTTTACATTCAAACAACAAATTGAGCTTGTTAGAAACAAGATAAAGCTGTATATTTTCTTCGTTTGGTGCTGAGAGATGGACGTAAGATAAGAGAATGTGTTTGTATTATGTTCAATCTCTCAAAAATGTGTGTCTACAATACATAAAAATCCATGTCAGATAAAAAATACAATATTTCCAGCGGGTTTATATTGTGCGAGATCAAAACCTGGTGTTTGGGACTTGAAACACATCGAAACCGCGGGCCTAAGACCCTTGGTATCGATGTTCTTCAAGTCCCACCCACCAGGTTTTGACCTGGGACAATATAAACCCACTGGAAATATTTTATTTCTTAAATTTAAACATATTGTAAAATAATGAAGGAAGTTTTATTTAATTATAATCAGAAAGGTTTCAGGTAAAACTAATACTGGATTAATAATTTGAGAAGCTAATTCAGTTAATGTTTGATAAATATTTCAATCCTTAAAACATGAACACAAACAACAGAAAAAACATTGATACTCAAATTATAACTGTAGCCAAAACAAATTCTAACCGGAAATACTTGTACTTAAATCTATACATTTTACCATAATGGCATGTTAAAATAAATCCATTAATTAATGTTCTACAAACAGCAACACCTCATCCTCCATTATCAGGATGAGTATGTTCGCATCCTGCATCATTCATTACCATTCTTGTCATTTATTGCAGTTTTGCCAACATGGAAAATTGGAGGAAAAAAAATCGTTACTGCTATTGCCAGCACAGCTTTCAGCACCATTAGCATCAATCACAAAACCAGTAAACTATATATAGGGAAGAAGGTGTAGTAAAAGCTTAATCGTGTACTAGACTGTGATGACAACGTGTGTGTACAGACAATCAATGTCCATGGAAACAGCGGGGAACAGATAAAAGAGAACATGCAAGCAAGACACAGATAGTGTCACGGGTTATTGCAGTTCTGTAACTCCGCGTAGTATTTCTAATTGAAAGGCATTGCAGTTCACCGACTCTTTGACATTTAATGGCAGGGGTGAAATGCAAAACTATTGTTACTATATATAAATAATCAACAAGATACAACAGTTTCACACTCAGTCCATCGGAATTTAATGCGTGTGATGGTTCAATACAAAAAGCACAACAAGACGATCATGTCAATATGTGTATCAACAGAAACTGGGCCATGAAATGTTATCACATGTTTCTTTGAAATATGGTTGGTTACTAAGTGGTCTAGAGTCCATCACATATAGAAACAAAGTAACTCATGCTCCCTGTTTAGGCATTGGTTGGCCATTCAGGGAACATTAGCTGAGTCCATCTTATATAAAAACAAAGTAACTCATGCTCTCTGTTTAGGCATTGGTTGGCCATTAAGGGCACATTAGCTGAGTCCATCTTATATAGAAACAAAGTAACGCATGGTCCCTGGTTTTAGTCATTGGTTGGACATTCAGGGAACTTTAGCTGAATCCATCTTATATAGAAACAAAGTAACACATGGTCCCTGGTTTTAGTCATTGGTTGGACATTCAGGGCACATTAGCTGGGCCCATCTTACATAGAAACAAAGTAATGCATGGTCCCTGCTTTTAGTCATTAGTTGGACATTCAGGGCACATTAGCTGAGTCCATCTTATATAGAAACAAAGTAACGCATGGTCCCTGGTTTTAGTCATTGGTTGGACATTCAGGGCACATCTTATATAGAAACAAAGTAATGCATGGTCCCTGGTTTTAGGCATTGGTTGGCCATTCAAGGCACATTAGCTGAGTCCATCTTATATAGAAACAAAGTAATGCATGGTCCCTGGTTTTAGTCATTGGTTGGACATTCAGGGCACATCAGTTGGGCCCATCTTACATAGAAACAAAGTAACGCATGGTCCATGGTTTTAGTCATTGGTTGGACATTCAGGGCACATTAGCTGAGTCCATCTTATATAGAAACAAAGTAACACATGGTCCCTGGTTTTAGTCATTGGTTGGACATTCAGGGCACATTAGCTGGGCCCATCTTACATAGAAACAAAGTAATGCATGGTCCCTGCTTTTAGTCATTAGTTGGACATTCAGGGCACATTAGCTGAGTCCATCTTATATAGAAACAAAGTAACGCATGGTCCCTGGTTTTAGTCATTGGTTGGCCATTCAGGGAACATTAGCTGGGCCCATCTTACATAGAAACAAAGTAATGCATGGTCCCCAGTTTTAGTCATTGGTTGGACATTCAGGGCACATTAGCTGGGCCCATCTAACATAGAAACAAAGTAATGCATGGTCCCCGGTTTTAGTCATTGGTTGGACATTCAGGGCACATTAGTTGAGTCCATCTTATATAGAAACAAAGTAATGTGTGATCTGCGGTTTTAGGCATTGGTTGGACATTCATTAAAACAGAGAATTAGTGTTACTTGTGTAACATAATAAATTGTGTCTGTTAAGTATGACAATAAACAGTGCTTTCTTAACTTGATATTTTATGTTGGGTGGGATTAGCCACTATAAATCCATTGTTGTGTTACAGTTGAGGTCTTGAATGGGCATGGGGGAGGTTTGCAGGGGGATTTGTAAGTTGTATGCGAGAAAATCTGAATGCTAGTATACTACACATAGGGAGTAACTGCTTAAACGCACAATACACATGTGCATTTCATTTTCTTTACCAGGCAATTGCCCCCAGATCAAACCTTGGTCGAATCACGCCTTCAGAGCTCAATTTTTTTTTTATTCTTTCATGCGTATAATTTTCAAAAGCTTGTACACAAAACATCCTGGAGCTTCCAAAGACATACATTATACGATCACATGCTCAGTCTAACATTGTAACGAGAGGTTTTTGCAACAATAGTATTTTACATATTATATAATGGTGCAATGGGAAAGAACAGATTAACAGTAATGCATGTGAAGTCATCACAAAATGTTTAATAACATCAGTTTATTCAACAGAATGTTTAGAAAACTCAGAGACAGTGTGCATGTATGTAGCGCAGTTGGCTCACATATAATTATAAAAGTTGAAACTTCATAATGTTACTCTTTTACTCAATATTTCAAGTAAGTTATTCATTATATTTATATTATATTATATTATTTATTATTATTTGAAATATTGAGTAAAAGAGTAACATTATGAAGTTTTAATACTACTTCCCTTTATGGAAGATTTATTGAAGATTATGTAAAAGCTGAGATGTCAACATCTGGACTTACCAACCACAGCAGAGTTAGATAACATTAATAATGATGTGATATACAAAAGTGACATTGAAATTCAAGATTGCATGGCCATTTTCTAAAATTAAAAGATCTAAAAAAAACATATTCAACTCTTAATTATAAGAAGAAAGGGATGGAATAAAGCAATGACATATTATTGTAAAAGGTGCTTTAACAAACAGATTTCATTCTGTGCATCCGTCTCTTTCTCGCGTTAAGTATATCATGGGCAGAATCATTGGGGAGAGCGCACCATGCACATGCTCCTCATAAACAAGTTATAAAAATTCATGTGAAAAAGCATGTTATTTTGGTTGTCAGCTGTTTTTTTCAAAGCTGAATGTACAAGCACTGAGAAACAAGATGGCCAACCTAAAAATATAATTGCTGAGAAACAAGATGGTCGACCTGAATGTACAAGTGCTAAGAAACAAGATGGCCAACTTAAATGTACAAGTGCTGAGGAACAAGATGGCCGACCTGAATGTACAAGTGCTGAACAATACCGAGGAACATTCACAATGACAGCACTTGAAAGCGCTTCCATGGAAGGGATAGTAAAGACACTGCGTCTAAATCGTTTTCTCCTATCATGCACCGCTGCAAGTTTGAATCCCACCGGAAACACGACTTATCAAGTGAGCAAGTGTTCATTCTTACTGATAGCAGGTATACAGTATACATTACTTGTTCTACCCAGGAACAATAGGGTGAGCTGCCTCTACCACAAAAATAAATTGATCATTATATATATATGTTCCAACATGTGCTAAAATGACAAAAAACACCATTCAAACAAACAAAACAAATGACAGTGAAATATTCATACAGCGTGACCATCACAATACCAACACATTGTTTACCTCGGTGTCGGCGGAATTTGTTAAACTTCCATAGTACATGCTATAGTCATGTTCTATTAACTGTATGATAAAATACAATAAAACAAATGTAAGTTACTCCTCTCGATAAACAAGAGCACCGCCTAGCGGGGTATATAATTATATGCCCGTCATTGGCAAGGTTAAGTTCCAGGTAAAACCTTTTACAAATGGAAATAATTAAAAAATTATATGAATCAGATAAAAGGAAAACAATTGATATGTATTGCTTTTATTATAACATCATATAAAATTATTATAACATTATAATATATATATATACATGATAATTAGAAGGGTTTTCCATGGAACACTTGTGTCACCTGCCGTGTGCTTATTTCATTTCATCAGCTTCAGGTTAGACTGCAGGTTGAAGTTTTATGAAAAGGGGCATAACTCTGCCAAAATGAAAGTCTGAGTTATTGGATATGTTTAACAACATTCCTTGAGATAAGATGAAGATGTGTGTGAAGTTTTACGAACATAGGTCAAATACTTTTCAAGTTATGGCCAAGGTTAGGTTGCAGGTTAAAGTGTGATGGACGATGGATGACGACGACGGACAAAGTAATCCCTAGGTGCCTGCCATGCTACGTAGGCAACACAATAAACAACAAGATCATAATCTTAATGGGCAAGTGGGCACTATAATACTACTATCAAACTAAGCACATGTTGTCGGTAATATAGAAATCTCACTAAGACCACACCAAATTGATAATTAAGTCTTAAGAAATTAAGTAGATTTTTTTTTGTAATGTTTAAATAAATTTAAACAGCAGTTTTATAGATATATTCACCAAAAAAGTTACTTTTCAATTTGAAAATCCTATACATATAATATTTTTACCAAATTCATTGCAAAATCTTGCGAAAATCTTAAGAACGTACTGTATAATTATGTATGGTGGGAGAATTAAAAAAATAATAATACCCTGATGTACGCAAATCCAATGACCTATTTTACTCACTTTGGCCCGGCCTTATGTGCACTTTTCAATAAAATGGTGCATGCATGTTTGCTGAAATAATGAGCTAATTAAGTGACTGTTATTTTCTACTATGTGCTATAAATAATGAAGGTGGGCCAAGAGAGTCCTTGTTTCTGGCACAATGGCTGCCTTTCAAGTGTCATGGTTCCTTAGCCAATTTAATGCTTCCGGTGCACAAGGGGTCATTGTTTCTGGCAATGGATTTTCTTTCTAGTGGCAACGTGCATTAGCCAAAGGCAGCGAGTCCCTTCTCCATTTAGACCTTGTTTTCAACCAACCGTCTACTTCTCCTGTCCTTTAAAAGGCCTGTATGGATACCCGACAATTTTCATTTACATATGGTAACCAACCCAACTCATTGACACTTGCCTTTCTCCGCACCCTTTTTTTCAAATACCAACTTCCCACGTAGTTTGTAAATAAGTAAATATGCTAAGTATTTACCGAAGGTACCATATTTCCCCTAATAGTAGTGCCAGGGCGCTATGCAAAATGGTTGCTGTTGTAAAATGCAAACAAAATCTTCTTTTTTTACTGAATTCTGAATTTAAGGTGGGGGGAGGGCGTGGTTACTATTCGGGGATGTGCTATTATTAGGGGAAATATGGTAACTCAATTGGCAAAACCATTCTTCCCTGAAGCCCTCTATTTCCCTAATATACAACACAAAATATTAAATGTAAATAATGTTGTACTACTAAATATGGTGTCACAAAATATAACTAGAACTATCACTGAAGGTGATGAATACCTTGGCTTAAATTCTAAGTCAAACAATGGGACATAATTCTGTAATAAATGAGGCAATCAACAATGGGTGATGTAGAAGAAGGTAAGTTCATCAGTTGTTATGAGTATATTATGAAGTTTGGGAACAACCCATTCACAACTGTCTGAGGAATGCTGGTAATAAAAATGTGTTACGCAAAATACAAATAATTTCTACATTTCTACTATGGTACATAACAAATAATAATAGTGTGAGCAAGTGAACAACTGCCAAACCAAGTACGGGAGCAAATATACACATCAGAATGGGTGAGAATGGGTAAGGCACACGTACATACTCTGAAATTGTCATACTGTATTTTCAATGTTCCCCCACAACATCACCACCCCATTGTATTCATTTAGACTGACATATTCAAAAGCCTCATGACTGTTATAAATGCTAAAAATAGTGTCTTATCAATCTTAAAGAAACTAACCTGCCAAATAATGGCAAAATCATGCTACAAAACCGTTTATCGAAACTCTATTTAGATGTTTAGATCATATAATAATGTATATGTTCTGATTAAAAGTGTAGGATTTTTCAAGGGTTCTTGAAATACCCGTGATTTAATATGCATAAAATGTATTATGGGATGGTAACTCTTAATTCAACAATCCCGTTGTGAGGTTTGGCCTGGCTGGTTAAAGTAGTTTATATTATAAATATGTCTAAAGAGTGGATTCTCACAATATGTAAATTTACATAACTGATATATTTTGATAATCCAAAATATGGCAGTTATATAAATACCTCGTTGCCAGGTTTAGGATTGGTGTACACAAGTTTTAAAATCTGGCCGTTGTTGAAACGGGATAGCTACTTTAAGAAAGGGCCAACTTTATCAACCATATCCATAAACAAAGGTTATGTATTCCAAATATCAACCTGTACACACCATCACACATAACAAAAACTGGCATAACCATACTAGTGCTACTACGTATTTCACCTAATAGTAGCACTGGGCACTATGCAAAAGGCCAAGGGGGCGCGCTAATAAAATTTAAACAAAAAATTGAAGGATCGAAAATTATTGATTTTTTTTTTGGGGGGTGATTTTTGTATACAAAAGATCGAAAATTAATTTTAATGAAGATCATTTTTTGTTGAAAAGGTGGTGCTTAACTATTAGG
Source organism: Cyrtodaria siliqua (assembly GCA_037043455.1). Lineage (NCBI taxonomy): Eukaryota > Metazoa > Mollusca > Bivalvia > Adapedonta > Hiatellidae > Cyrtodaria > Cyrtodaria siliqua. The sequence goes on from JAWPHD010011883.1 coordinate 77,799, forward strand.
GTAGGCACTCCTATTAGAGGAAATACGGTATTTTGGTGTAACATGTACCCCGACATTTTGTTTCTTTTTTCTGTACACTTTTTCGGTATTGTTTGAACATAACATTTTTCTTGCTAAGGCCAAAAAAAAAATTTGTTTCCGGTGGCCCAACCGACCCTATTTTTAAGGGGCCGACCCTAAAACATTTTATGAAAAAAATAAATATATATATATATATTTTTTTAATTTGTTCTGAACAATGATTTATCACAATATATCGAGGTAAATTGACATCACAGAGAAACTTTCAGTTGTATCATCAACTTGTATGGGTTTATGAGATAAATACATGTAGAATCTCACAATATCTTTCTCCAAAAAAAATAAAAAAATGCCTCACCGACCTACCCTATTTTTTTAGAGCATGCAAAAGGAAACACACCTATTTTTTTTTTGGCCTAATTAAAATTGAAGTATTTAGTTTCAGACCTTCAGCACTAAAATGCATTACTGTTTTATGATATAATTATATACCTTTTAACTTAACATATTAAAACAATATTATTTGGTGGAACGTTTTCTCTCTTGAGAAATGTACAGCTGAAGTATGGTAGATATACTTTTTACAGAAGCAAGCAGCTTTAATTAATGGGTCCAACCATAGCATTAATACAAAATGTAACTTTTTGTACAAAGTCAATTTCTGAGAATGTACCACGTGATTGTACACAAAATAACACAGAGCAAGTTTTTAGGGGAGGAAAAAGTATTTTTGAAGAAAGTTTGATTTTATTTCATTTGCATGCAAACTCGTAGAGTGAATAACAAATATCCAAAAACCCATAACCACTTTCATGATGCAAGTCTCACCTTTTGGGGTGGCTGTGTATAAGAAAATGCTAAATACATTAACAAGTTTTCTCAACCAGTATAAATTAAAAAGACATTGATTTGCTTTTTCGCGACCAAAATATGTCAAGCGGGTAGGCAGCCAAGATTTTATATTTTATTAAAATGACAGCAAAATCCTAATGAAAGCACACACAAATAAATAATTATAGAGATAACTATATAGGACCCATTTTCATGGGTAGGAAGGTAAACATCAAACCAACAATTTATTATGGGTGAATATAAAATCTTCATTTTACCTCTTTTTTATTACATCTCGTATTGTAAAATACACAAGCTATTTATTATTAGATTAAACCTTTAAATATTCAAATTAATGAATTTAAATCATACTATTCCAATTTAGACAGCACTCCCATAAAATATTCAATCTACTTCAACCCTTAACCCGCTAAGCATCCATTGTAAACCCAGATCAGCCTGTGAGTAACTCGCGAAACACCCCCTTGTCACATAAATGAAATGGTCTTAATTCAAAGAAAGAACAGTCCATTATATATATGTAGCGGGTTAAGGGTTAAGAAAACAAATAGGAAGGTGACAATATTGATAATTTAATATTATAAACAATAATATTTAGCTACTTACAGCCTTGTTTGTGATCTTTGGAAGTTTAGTTGACTTTGCTGGTGGTCCAGGATCCTTTCTAGGGGAAGCCGGACCGTTGGACTCGCTCTTCGTAGCTCGAGTTTGAGCATGCTTCTTACTCTTGTCCTAGAGAAAACAATCAGACATAGAAAATGGCCGAACACAACCAACAAGATAAAAGTTGCCTACTGTATTTTTTGTATATAAAATTCAAATTCAAACAAGAGGACCATGACCTTGAAATGCTCTCCTGAAGATCTTCTTTGAAGGGGCAGTGTTTGTTAATCATTACAAGCTTTGTCGTGGCCATGTTGGAGAAGGCGTTTCAAGTCCAAGTAGCCCTTACATTGTCAGAGTAAATACATTTTATTTTAAATATTTCTCAAATTAATATCATTTTGTAACTAGATGTAGTCGATGGTGAGCCATCGCAGATCCCCACCTTTTTGAAGTGCAAGTCAGAGATGCATGGATTATCTCCCCTAGCTCCGTTTTTCGACATTGCATCAAAACAGTTTCATGCACATGCCTGGCAATATACCAATTAACCCCCAAAGTTTGTATCTGCCATACATCTTGATAAACAATACCATAGCTCAACAGTAGTTGGAAAAGACGTCCTCAAATGTTTTGAATTTTTAGTGTATTTAACATTTTGACCCGAGTCAAAAATAATGTTGCTCTTGCATGTTGTCATGTGGGGAAGTCATACACTAAGTTTGGTTGAATTCCACCTATTGGTAATTAGTTGAATTTTTAGTGTATTTGACCTTTTGACCCCTGGGGCGGATTCAAAAATAATG
>JAWPHD010011884.1:0-80078 GCA_037043455.1 Cyrtodaria siliqua
AGATATATTGAATCAGTTTGCATGAATGTGCATGAACTATGCAGGGTTTAAAAAGAATCACACTGTATATACCTTAATTTTAACAGTAAACTTGGTTGAACGTCAAGGATAAAGACCGAGTTTATCACCTACTAGAATGTATTGGTATGTCTTATCTCTGGTCACTGATTGGTCAGATTTTTTGATGATGCTCTATCAAAGTTATGAATACCGAAGGGGTACATAAGCTTTGGGGCTAAAAGTATTATTTTTTTAAATTATTATGAAATTAGCAGTTGAAAACGTGAAATGTTCGACGATATAGATGGAACATTAACAGTTTCTAGTAACATTAATAAAGCACAATCATTAATGATTAAAAACAGTACTAAGTGTTATCAGGCGGGTATCAGGAGGAGTCCCCAAGTTATAAATAGCTGGCACGCGCATCGCCGTGAATCCTATAACGGAATCAACCGAGATTTTACGGTTGGCATTTCCCGGAAATTGTTAAGTGGAAGCATTTAAACCAAAAAACATAATAATAAATAAAAGAACGTTGAGAGAATAGTGGCACTACAGCGGCACCACTTTTAAATGCAATGAGCTTAGGCTTTTTTTTAATATAGCAGAGTGTATGTAACACCTTTAACCAGTTAGTTGTCGGCAGTCTAAGTCGTAACACCTTTAAACGGTTAGTTACCGGAAGTCTAAGTAGTAACACCTTTAAACAGTTAGTTGCCGGAAGTCTAAGTCGGTTTTACACAACTCAACATATTTTAACAGACTAAAAAAAAACTAAAAAAACACTAGATATCTTATTTTAGAACATCCTCGTTTATCATTGACATACCATAATATATGTATGTTTTTGATTGTTTAAATATGTATGAAACAAAACAAAAACTTAGTGATTATTTTGTTGTATTTGCAATGTTAATATCTGTCACGTGTGTGTATATTATAATTATCATATATTTGTAATGATGAAAAACTGTAATAGTTTAAGTCAATAAAAGTATCTATCTATCATATGTCGCCCTGTATGGTGTATTTTACGGCACGTCTACACATGGATATATTGTGCGGAAAAAAATTAAACCCCTGTATTTGAAGAGAAGCATTTAACTTAATCAAATTCATGTTGTTGTTGTTGTTGTTGTTATTTTTGTGTGTGTGTGTTTTTTTTGGGAGGGGTTGGGTGTGTGTGTTGGGTGGGGGAGTATGAAGCGCCTGCGGGGCGGTATTTTGTAAATACTGACACTTGCTCAAGCGGCCTGGAGTATGATATCTACTGCGAATGTTTATCACGTTATTTTTAAAACACTTTTTTTCGACTTTACTGACACGTTGACTGTTAAACTGATGTGTACATGTGTGTGATGTGTTGACATGTCTGTGGAGTTTTTCAAATAGTTGAGAACCTAAGCCACTAATTAAACACTGTATACATGCCATATGGAAATTGATCGAACCTCGTGAGTTTTATAGACAAAAAAGATTTGAAATAAAAGACCAATCAATTGATTGATGTTTATTCTGATTGGCGTTACGAGCAAACCTCGTCGATATCGAACCGACTGAGAGCGGATCCTACATGTCACATTTCCAAGTAATAGACAAAAAATCACTTTACTCCATAACTATAAATCAATAAGAATACCGTGCCTCGAAATAAGGGGTTAGATATTATCAGGATTATTATAGATGTGTTTTCCTTTTTATGTGTATGTCTGTTTATAGGAGTTTATGGTAGGGTATTTTAAAGTTTATTGTAATTGAAAAGTAGAACAAATGAAAAGAGATATTATTTTAATGTTTAAATCTTAGATAAGATCGGATAAGATGATAGATAAATTAATACAACTTAGCATATAATCATTGTAATTGACTATTGTACATATTTAACTGACTATGCATACATTACAGGGTCTTCCACAGGGCATATTCCCACTATCCCTTAATTCTAAAATCTAATTTCTCCCTATTCCTTAATTGACCCCCTATCCTTTGATCGCTCTGCCCTATCCCTTAAAAGATCTTAACAACACAAATAATGCATTATATACCTGTCTATAAATAGCTCCTTGTAGGCTACACGTGTTAAAAATCCTTTCATTACAGTTGAAATATACAAATTTAATCAAATCATGATCCCTAAAAATATTGGTCACCCAAATGATAACAATCTCCCATGATATTCAAATGTAATCTCCCCTATCCCTTAAATTAATTCAGTGGAAGACCCTGCATTTTTCAGCATAGTAATCTTTTTTATTACCGGGTAACCGTTTTTAACATTTTGCAAACTTAAAAAGAAAAACACACACACATATAATAAGGTCTTTCTAATAAACTATTACCACGGACATTATAACACTTTGCTATAATTATTACGTTGGGCCATTTTTATATTATATATTACAAACACCCTGATTTGAGGTAAAAAAAAATTATACCCAAAGAAAGTATATACATTTTCTTAATGTTATTACTTCGAGGATTATATCATAGGATTTCTTTTTCCAAATGAAACATAATTATTTTTTATTTACATTTTTTCATCCTACATTTTTTGCACAGACCTAATAACAAATAGATTGGACACAATGAAAATTGTGTAAATTTCAAGTGGCACAGTTCGAAAATTTCACAAAATATTCCCCAACTTTAAACACACATATCATGAAGAGTTTTGTAGATACAAGTTTTATTCAAGCCAAATACCATCACAAATTTAATTTTCTTTCCAATGATAGTATTTTGTTTTCTCTTACATTGAGAGCAAAAAAGGAGTTTGATGGAAACTTTGACTATGTCAAAACATTGATTTTTAAGAGAAAAGCGAAAAATGATGACATTCTGAACTTTAAACAATTTTTTATACAATTTCTAATTTTGAAAATGAACATAAATTATTATAATACCATTTTGCGATTCACTATGAATCTTTTGGATGTATTCTCATCAAAATCGGTGAATAATTGAGAGAGAAGATAGAAGGAAAAGTTAAGGTGCTACGTGATATTTTGGTTACTTCATTGGTTAAGATAGGAAGTTTCCTATCTGTTTATTTATATGTCTGTGATTTTTGCTGATAAAGTCGGTAAACAACTATTGCAATAATTCTGACCTTATATAGCTACCTACGACAGGTGGTGATCGTACAGTTTTTCACACTAGAAAGCAGACGACACAGCCTAAAGGAAAGAAGACCGCGACAAAAAAATAACCATGGATAATTATACTATTTCACGACAATTGCCCAAAAGTGGTTCATACATGTAACCTAATTATCGATGGGGTCGACATACGGGTCTTTGTTTAGGGCCAGGAGTTTAGAAGAACAGCTGTTATTTCTATTTGGAGTTTCAGGCTCACATCTGTCAAATATCGCGCGTAAAACTTTACACATGTACACGCTGAATTCTCAATTCTCCCTATATCACATTGTAACACAAAGGGGTTCGGCCCTTACATTTAGCGGCTGCTCTCCAACCATGCGCATTAAATACTACACATTTGATTTGAAATAAAATTCGTGTTTTGTTAAGAGTTAAACGTCGAAATTTGTGTGACTTTTAAACTTTCTTTAAACTTGTATTCTCTTTTGTTAAAATCGTTCTAAAAATAGATTTAAATGAATCTTAAACGTTTTATTATGTGTAGCAAGGTGGTACGATAAAGTGATATTTAACTGTAATATTTACATAGCAATAAACTTGCAGCAGTTATCACGTTCAATATTTAAATATATAATGAAAAAAGTATATATTGAATTCATATCAATAATTAATTAACAGCATGTTTTTGTTTGCAAGAAAGCATTAGGAAATAACAATATGGGCGAACGATACAGAAATGAAACTTTGAACACGTTTTAAAATACTCGTTAACAAATCAATGAATCAGGAGAAACAAAAAAGACCCATTTTAAATTCAATATGGCCGAAATAGGCAATAAATCCACGATATTAGGTGTAGCAGATATATCACGTGGTGCGGTGAGACAATATGAATTATTAACTAGTTTTGTCCTGGAGTAATACCAACCCGGTGCAATAAACCACACAAATAATCAACGCTGTACTTTAAAGGGACACACGGCAATCTTTATTTTTTAAAAACTAACGGCGTCCCACTAGTTTTTCTGCATAACTTGCATTTGTTCAATCATTAATATTAATTATAAGAATAGAATTAAGTAATATGTATTTACATATTATTAATTTTTAATATTATTGCACCAATAATATATTAAAACTTATAGTATAATAAGACGGAATAGTGAATACTTAAAATTTGATTAATTTAAATGTAACCAGGGTAAAAGTAAAAACGATACTGGATATATTAATCAAGACACCCATTTCAAACACTTTAAAGATTGCCGTGTGTCCCTTTAAAGTGACACATGGCAATTAGACGATTATTTGTTATCCATTATCGTTTTGAACCTGCATTGCGTACAATTAAATAAATTGTGAGTCTCCATCTGTTCGTCTTATTCTACCTTAGGTTTAAATATATTATTGGTGCAATATAATCAACAGTTATTTAATATGCAAAAAAACACATTCGCTTTATACTGTTCTTATAACTAATATTAATGATTGAAATGCAAGTTATGTAGAAAAACTAACGGTACGGCGTGAGTATTTAAAAATTAAAGATTGGCATGTGTCTCTTTAATGTATATATAGTACAAGAATGTCGTTATAGTGCTCATCTCCAAACAGTGGATTAAACATTAATTCAGGGCACAAATAATTAATACAAAGAAAAGCATTTATAATAGTAAAATAGTGTGCTGTAATTTCGTATTGTGTTGTAAGCGGTGACACATGTGTTGGTGTTGGTAATAGTCAGGTGTATATTGAATCATATACCTCGATTATTAGGTCCGTCATCGAATACATCACTTGAATATTGACTATAACACCGGTTTTGCATCTTTATTTTAAATCACAGACGTCGGTTATTAGGTCTGTGATTGAATATACCACGTGATACCACGTGATTGAGGGATTGGAGATGCAGACGAGTGATATTCAATATTCAAGTGATACACTCGTCCTGCATCTTCAATCCCCCTCATCATATTTTAATGAATCATAAAACCACCGCTGCCTCGGTGATTCCTCAGCATCCGAATTAATAAACCATCACACACAATCAGATATAACATCAGATAGGAGATTGTATAATATCTGGATAAATGGCCTTATCGTCTTAGACGTTCACGATACCTCCGGGTATAATCAGGTGTAAACCGTATCTCGAATCACCTTTACAAGATGATGCGCTGATAAGCCCCGATGGCTTGCTGTTTTACAAGGCTTCCTATGATGAAATAATCATAAACTTCAAGTTCACTGATCCAGAATCCAGCTATATGCGTAGACACTGATTTGATTAAGGAAGTCGTCATCGGTTGTTATTCGAACGTTACGTCTTTAGCCTTTGCAGTATTTGGTATTCTGTCATAACAAGTGGGGGCTTTTGAAGGCATATAGATGATTTATTTGGGGTTTAAGAACTCAAAACGAGGTAATTCATAAATTCATAATATTGAGTTATATCCTCAGAAAAAAATCACGTCTTGAGCCTTTACAGTAACATAGTACTGACGTAACAAGTGGGGGCTCTTCCAGCTAAATAGATTACTTATTAAGAGAACTATGTTAATTTAATAAAAATACGCCAATCTGAATTCAGACTACATGATATTAGGTTATTAACTTATATCCTCAGGGAAAAGACATATTATGGTATGCTAACGATGCCATTAAAACATGGTTACATAGGGTGATGGTGGGGTGGGGGTTGAAACAAGACATTTCGCTAGCGTTTTGACTATTCGGAAAAATCAGTGAATTGGTTTATTACGTCTCTGGAAACATGGAAAGACAAAAAATCAACTTTAACATGCAGTTTAAAAAAGCAAATACCACAATTGAAATTATTCCACTGTAACTAACCACCATTCTACAAAATCTTTGTATATACAAACACGCACAAAAACAAACAATTTATTGCATTTATTGAAACCACAGGTCCGTGTAAGTTTCCAGTTACCGGTGATGGAGAAGAGACCAGCGTGTGCGTGTAGTAGCGACACAAGTCAAGTGGTTGTAAACGAAGATCAGTTTATTTCTGTATGGAAGCCTATCGGGGCTTATCAGTCGTTGAAGTAGCGGGTACACGATAATATCAACCGCAATTACACGCTGTTAATCCATGTATATCGGTAGTTAAACCAATGGCGGGAAAATGGAATTTTTTATTTTGAAACCCTGCATATTCCATAGACAATGCAAATTGATTCAAACTGAGTAACACATTTTATCACCTAGTAAAAATAAGGTAAAATCTCAACATTTTGGTAAAGGAAAGATATGAATTAATTAAAATATCTATTCTTTAAGTTTAAATCAAATAAACCGTCTAACACCGTATACATTCAACAGTTAGTTCATGCGCGTGTAATACACTTGTAACAAAGAGATAACGAGAGCATGTTTTCCACAAATTCTAACAATGATATTTGAAATATGTATTGATATTTCTTAAACGATATTATTCCAGTCTAAACCCACGTCAAGCTGAGTTTCTATTCGTATAATATTGAGCGGCTCTAGCCATCGTTTAGACGTGTTGTTTACATAACGTTATTACATACACAGACATAATAACACTTGTTATTAGGTCTGTGTTACATACTAAAGCTAAATACAATACAATTGTTATTAATATTAAAATTTAATAATTCACAATAACACGTATACAATCTACAAGTTAATAACATGTTTACAATAACAATGCTGTTTTAAAAATAATAAATAAATAAAAGTAACAACATACCATCTCCAGCAACCATTTTTAGTGAATCACGTGACGTGTTATATTAATAAGAAAAGGTTAAAATGCCAGTTATAATATCGAATATATACACTCTCTTGTGGTGAAGCAACAACACTTAATATATAAACGCACAACAACTACACGACACCTAAAGTTCGACTGTGAAATAATGTTATCCTCTCGTCTGCTTTTATAGATTTCCCGTCTGCTAGTGAAGAACTGAACAGAAGCCGAACGCTAACACAGTGGCAGAAAGTGCGAATGCAAACCTATTACTGACTTAATGAGCTTCTACAACGCTTGGACGACTCAGACTCAGGGAGATTTTAGTCAATGCCACAAACAAAGACACCTGTCTACCCCGTGTGTTGGAAATCGACTCGTCCAATCGTAGCAGACGAGAAACGCAACTGATTTTGAGATTTCTCAAATTCTTTTGTTAAAAATGTGTTTTTTTGTGTTGTTTGTTGATTTTGCACAAGGTGTTGTAAATATCACGCTGAATTAAAATGTGGAAATTGCTGCCAAATACTTCAGCGGTCCAGCTGTCACTATGAATGCATGGCAATGTGAACAAACGGCACATTATTTTACTATTTGGTTAAACGTTATTTTTATAATCAAATATATTTACATGTAGCGTGTTAATAAAACAAATTAATGGAAGAATAGCGAAATGTAATTTAATAATAAAAGTTAGTTTTTAATCATTGTAAAGTCGATTTTTAAATAAATGAAATTAATTTGGTTTTATTTATGTTTGCTAAAGCAATTAACTGAATAAAGACAGGAAATTAAATTAAATGGTTTTTGAGATTCACTACATACCCGATATTAAACATATTTATTATTAGGTCTGGGGACTTAAAAGTTACTTAAAGCACATGTGTAATAACACGAACACGTCAATACCTCTCAGCTTAGGCCCACTCTCAAAAAGATAGAGAGAGAAGTGAGAAAGAGAGAGAGGGGAGAGAGAGAGTGTGAGAAGAAGGAGAAGAAGAAGAAAAAAAGGAAAAGAAGAAGAAGAAAAAGAAGAAGAGAGAGAGAGAGAGGGGAGAGAGAGAGTGTGAGACCCACTCTCAAAAATATAGAGAGAGAAGTGAGAAAGGGAGAGAGAGACGGGAGAGAGAGAGTGTGAGAAGAAGGAGAAGAAGAAGAAAAAAAAAAGAAGAAGAATAAGAAGAAGAAGAGGAAAACCACTATACAATTACTATCGAATGGTCTCCACTGATGCGTTTACACGCCTTGACTATTGAGACTCCAGTACCGCCTGGACATCTTTTGTGTTTTTCTTTAAAAATCTTGTGTGTTTTCTTTAAACACCCTTAGCAGGATCTTCTTTTATTGTGGGTCATATTAACATTCGTACAATGAACACAAAATGGTTACCTTGGCAATGAGACTCATCCTTTCTTTTCCATTATAATTTAAAGACGACGACGAATTAAAGGGGGAAAATAGGGATCTGGGTGTCGGATTTTAACAAATGACATTTTTATATGACATATTGACCAAATAACTTTTAAAGCAAAGAAAATCACTGCAAATGAAAAATACGCAAACAATGTATACATTTTACATTATGTATATTTGTTTTTAATCAATGTGTCGTAAATTTCTTTGCTTTAAAGATTTATTTAGTCCATATGCCATATATGAGTAAAAAGGCGCGATGACGTCATTATTCCAAGATGGCCGACTCCATTCATGTTCTTTGCAAATTTTCAATAGGTCATGTCTCCTTTATTTTTCATGGCATTTTGATAATTCTCTCTGCTTTTTTCAAGTTTTTCAGAGCCCTTTTACATAAATATTGTTTCAAAATAGTGCATCAATCCCTTTCAGTTGGTCATAGAAATACGCGTCGTTTAGGGCCTCACACCTCTATTATCTCCCCTGGAAGCTAACGGACCTAGAGACAAAAGGCAAACAGAAAATAATTCTATTTTTTTCTCCATTGTAGATAATTTTTAATTTGAAAAATAGCTTTGCTTTCGCATACATCTGCAATGTAAAAGAGAGATGATACAGAATCATCTCATGTTGATATGAGGTTTCATTCAAATTTCAGAAGTGTTTGACCGAAGCACCACATATTCATATTCTCACATAGTTTTATTCAGCTTGATAGTCATTACGTGGTCTCGCCTTAATACCATTAAGCAATGGGAAAATTTATATTAGCAAGATTTTATAACAGATATTTCGACAATAAAACACGTTTAAAAACAGTTTTTACTAAGAAAACGCGAAAATCAGTTTAAAATTACCTATTAAATGTTTTAATTTAACAATATGCAAACTTTTTAAGCTGAAATTAAGGTCTTATTTCAAACACCAGCCAGCTTCATTGTCGCATCTTGGGGAAGGGTTTGATGGGTATGCAAGTTAATACTCGGACCTCGTAATGGTAGGAATTGTGCATTTTCCATAGGAGTCACATTAACATGAGCGAGAATAAACACACACAAAAACAACTGGTCAAAATAGCCATCCCGCCAAATAACAGCCAAATTTAACATCGTAATTTTATATACACCATTTCTAAACCTACAGACGACGAGGTATGTATACAACTTACATGTTTCGAGAATCCAAACTCTATAGACACAATATAAACCGGTTTAACCAGCCAGGCCAAAATTAATTTTGGTGTGAGACCTGAATCTTGAATGGGTTCTATATTTGTAGTAAAGGGATTGGTGCGCTATTTTCAAACAGGTTTATTTTAAAGGGCTCTGAAAAACTTGAAAAAAAGCTGAAAGAATTATCAAAATGTCATGAAAAAATAATGGAGGTATGACATATTGAACATTTGAAAAGAAACATAAATGGAGCTGGCCATCTTGGAACGATGACGTCATCGCGCCTTTTTACCATATATGGCATATTGACAAAATGTCTTTAAAGCAAAGAAACTCATGCAAATGAAAAATAACCATGCAATTGATACATGTTACATATGTATATTTATTTTTAATCAATTTACTGTGATTTTTGCTTACTTTAAAATATATTTTGACAATATGCCATATATAAATGAAATGTGACGACGAGGATCACGATGATGAGGATGATGAATTTTTACATATATGCACTTTCATTTCTAACTGTGTATGACTTTTTCCTCAAAGAAAAGTTTGAAAATGGTCTAAGATTAAAGAAAATTATGTTATATGCTTTAGTAGCATCAACGTTGTTTTATGTTAAGATTTACTTGCAATTTCCTATTGTTGTGGTGTTTACTGAAAATTGTATCTGTGTTATTACGTCGTTAGTTTATAGAAGCAATAAATGTTGTTTATATTAGTTATTATTTATCTGGCCGGAGTCTGGCGAATATTTATGGCTATGTGCACAGCGGGTGGGAGTCAGGCGAATATTTATGGCTATGTGCACATCGAATATTTCTGGCTATTTGCACAGCGAATATTTATGGATATGTGCACAGCGAATATTAATGAATATGTGCACATGAAGGAGAAATAATTAGTGTAACCTAAATAACGAAATTTTGATTGAATATATATGACGACTTAAAACTGTAAGAAGGTGTTATTCTGTATGTACTAGTTAGATAAGAAAATAATAATAATAATAAAAAAAGCTATTTTTGTGCTTCGCAATGTTATACTAGTAACCAAAATAAATATTACTCGTAAATTCATGTTCATGATTCCAGTCATTTTCTGAATCATTCTGCATAAAATGCCATTAATTTTTGAAAGGAAAAATGCTATTTTCAGAACACATCTGATACGAGAAAGAGGATTGGTATAATATATAGATCGGGAACACACTCTGTAGATAAACAGCAGTTTAGTCTTGCTGCACAAACGAAATTCTGTTTTATATTCTTAACTATTTGTTATTTTTCATTTTACTTGCAGTGAGATGGCAAGTTTTTTTATAGTTAATTTCATCATATGTTTTACTGTAAATAATGACATTATTATTAGACTAGAACTAAGGCTGTATAACGACATTGAGAGGTCACTGCTTATCAGCACACTTCAGATCTGATATGGGTTGTTATTAGATTTTGAAAGTTTCAGAAGCCGTTGCGATTTTGTGATCGGGAACACGCGGGTTCGGACCAGTATTAATTTGTTTGACTCATAGAGCAAATAGGGAACATCTTATGTTACAAAAGCTGTCACAAAATACCACCTCCCACCCCCACACCAACCCCCATCAAAACCCCATGACTGTGAAACCAGTTATATACATTTCTGTCAATAAACACAAAACTAGCCAATATAATGCTAAACATCCAGACTGGGGTTGATAGTGACTTCTGTTTTGTTATTCTCCAAAATAAAATCCTGTGTCAGAAAACTTCAAAAGCACACATTTGTGTTGACATCTGCATGACCTTTGGGGCAAGGATACATTTCACAAGGAAGGTGATCCAGATCAAAGCGTGTCGCTATTTGTTATAATAAATTACATTTTTCTTCATTTCCATGCTAAAAACAATGCTATCCAGCTATGTTTTAAGCTATGTTCCATGTTGGGACAGTTTTTTTAAAGAACTACTTTCGAGGACTATGACCCGGAAGCAAAACAGTACCCGCCGACACCACACGTTGCAGATTAACAGCAGCTTAGGGGACAGTCCTCAGTTTCGCATAAACGTACATATAAATAAATAAGAAAACAACAAAGCATCTTTTAGGTCCATGGATGGTATTGCTAATAATTATAAAATGCATGTTTGCTGGTTTTATTTTTCTGTTTTGAGTACCTGTATGTTTATTTTGATATATTGGAATGTGTATTCTTTGTTTTTATTTTGGAGGCTATAAATAGAAAGCAAATCCGAAACTATCTAAAACTTCCAAACTGAACTGGCTTAACTGGCGGATTTTGCCTCAAGGGCTCGTCAATTTGGAATAACTTATTAAAAAGCCGGGGACATTATGTACAATTTAGCATTTCCTGATATGCAAGAGCATGATGAGTGTTGACACGACAGTGATATGCTCAGGACAGTTTTTTTATTGTTATTGATTGACATTTAAAATATATTGGTATAATTACATTGTATGCATGTTTTGAGAGGTTGAATAAACTTTAAGGAATGAGGCAAAAGTTGCCAAAAAAATGCTTGTTTGTACTTTTATTTGGTATTTTATTAGTTTTGCTGCATGTATTGAGCTGGACCTATATAAGTATACACTTCCTGTAGACAATAAGTATTTATTGATCTGCATGAAATATCTGAAAGTGATTGAAAAAACTTGTAGGCTGGCTAATTGATAATTTGTTTATCTTTTAGGCTGTTTCTGAGAATCGCCGAAACATAAACAGTGATAAAAAATTCAAACAATATTATAATTATTCAAGCATGTCTATATTTCACTTATATTTGTGTTTTAATTTCACCTTCAATGACAGAACTATCAATCAGACTTTGAAATGAACCGGCGAATTGATGCTTTCTCGTTTAACTTGAAGCGAAGCATTGTTTATAATTTGTGTGATCACGTGATTACATGTTTCGTAGACATTTTTAAATGTCAATTTGGGAACACTCTAGAATAGAATGCAATGGGAATAGTAGAAATAATTGGACAAAACATGCAAAATACCAGAAAAGGGAAATATAAAAGCACTTTATTACATCTATAAAAGAAAAAGCAAATATGCATTGCACGATTAAAATGAAGAAGGGTAAAAAGCAAATAAATTCGTAAATAAAAAGCAAAAGGAACTATTATATTTAAAACTAATGGTTGTGAAAATATAAAACGCTAAAACAAATGAATTCTAAGTAAAATAATCGTAATATATATAATAATCGAAATACAATTAACACAAAACAAGCGTGAGTGATTCTCATATTTGTGCTAAAATTACGACGACGGTATCTTACCGTGCTTTGCCGGGTCACGTTCTAAAAATAGAAATTATGAATACAAATGAAGAAAGTCTCATTTCGTCGATTGTGTCTCTTATTTAAATTATTTAATATGAATATTAACTAAGCTGAAATAAATAATAACTGACAATTGGTAGGTTGTCAGCTTCTTCAAATAGAAAAAAGAGATGTAGTCCCTACTATAAAACGTAATCCAGTCTCGTTTTCGCTGTGGTGGGAAATGACCCATATCTATTCTATTTTGTTGTTGTATCTATAACAAGTATATTCACAAGTTTTATTAGATTATTCATGAACATGGTCCAACACTCTTATCAATGCATAGACGTTGTGAGCAACTAGCAATGAAAACAGCTGGACCCTTGACCTGTTTAGTAAACAAAGTTTGAAACACACAATTTCTTACATATGTCTTATGACCAACATATTCTGGTGATTTTTCTATTTGAACATAACACTGCAGCCTTATCTATACTTGATGTTACAGCACAGCATTTACATGTGACATTTTAGCTTTTTCTTTTACATGTGAAACTAATAGGTGGTCGATTTGAATTTGATTGGACAGAATGAAAAGGCAGCAATTGATTGGTCGGTTACAGAAATACAAATGGAAACAGCTGATTGGTTAATAAGCCCAACATGAAGATAGTTAGTTAACATTATTTAGTAAAGATATTCCAAAGTAACAAAGCGACTCTTAAAAGAACATACATGCAAGCTTTGAGTTATTATTCTGAAAAAATAATTTTCGTTGCAATATAAACAAATTATGCATAAATCTTGTCGGCGGCTAGACACACTTTGAGATGTCTCTTAAACTTATGATTCATCTATTTCCAACATGCTTTGAATGTACATTTAATGTAGAAATGTGTCCATGGGACATGGATGCCCCGACTGAAAACAATCAGTGTAAAACGTAAGATTTGACGAAAAAAGAGCCGTAAATCTGATAATACTGCACATTTTGAAATCATAGGTAAGCATCCTGTAAAGTTTCAAAGCAATCGGCTGAAAAGTATGGGAGGAGATAGACACACAAGATACTTTCACTTAAAATTGCCGATAAATGGGCCATAACTCTGGTAATACTGGGTCGATTTTGACGCCGAAATGATATGCATATCTTGACATCATAGGTAAGCATCCTGTAAAGTTGCAAAGCAATCTTTTGAAAACGGTGGGAGGAGATAGACACACACGAAATTTTAACGTAAAATTTAACGAAAAATGGGCCGTAACTCCGGTATCTTGGTCGATTTTAACGCCGAAACGATATGCACATCTTGACATCATAGGTAAGGAGCCTGTAAAGTTTCAAAGCAATCGGTTGAAAACTGTGGGAGGAGATAAACACACAGTTTTCGGGACAGACAGACGTACGTACGGAAGAACGGTTGGACGGACATGGTTAACGCTATATTCCCCCTCAACATTCGGTGATGGGGGCATAAAAAGAGTTGTTTCGCATGCATTGCGTCCGGATTCGGAACTGGCACGTCGATTTCCGTAACACGGTGGCGATTTTACGGAAAGTGGCGAGGCAGTCCCGATCGAATGCGACCGATATCACGCTATTCAGACGAAATTTAACGGAATAAGCCGAGATTGCAGAGTCACCCGTAGTGTAAGCTTATGAATTATTTGTCGGATATTTTCCATGCCATTTAGTAACGGAACTATTGAATACCCAGAGGGAATGAAATAGAATAAAATTAGACAGAGACAAATATGAAATATTACTTCAAAGAAAGCGTAAAATGGATGGAAAAGGAAGCATGATCCAATCGATAATATAAAAACGTAAATATATGAAATTAGAAAGCATCTATCGAAGTATTCAAGCATCCACCGTATGCCTTTAATTAACGCCAACACAGCTCGTCGATTTTCGTCGTCTGCTCCATTAATGATAGAGTTGAGATTCCCTCTTATGTGAAATTAGCTCCATTCTACTGCAGGTAAACGAAACAGAGGCTAATAATATCTGTTGAAAATCGATCTTTTACTAATCCCTTTCATTGAAATCCATAAATTTACAAATTAACTCTATAAGCAAATTACCTGTTTTCAAAAGATGACGTCACCACTGTCATGGTTACCAGAAACCGTATTGTTTGATGGACAAATTAAAAGTTCAAGACGATAATGATAATTTACGACCGGGTTTTATTGGATTCCAGAGAAACTGAAGTCGTGAAACATAATACTACACGTGCTTAGGGTTTCAGAATAAAAACACTAAAGTTCCATGTATGCGTACCGTGTTATGCCTTAGTATGTCTCGTTCAATTAGTACCTGGTTCTACCCAGGTGCCCGGCCATGCATGAACATTAGGTTGTCGGGTGTCAGTCTAGTGCTCACAGAGCGTGGATGACGGGTACCAGTCTAGTGCTAACAGAGCGTGGATATCGGTGGCAGTCTAGTTTTCACACAGCATGTATGTCGCGGGTCAATCTAGTTCTCACAGACCGTGTATGTCGGAGGCCAGTCTAGTTTTCACACAGCGTGTAAGCCGAGTGCCAGTCTAGTTATCACAGAACGTGCATATGGGGTGCCAGTCCAGTTCTCACAAAGCGTGTATGGGGGGAAGTCGAGTTCTCACAGAGCGCGTATGTCGGGGCCAGTCTAGTTCTCACAGAGCGTGTATATCGGGTGCCAGTCTAGTTCTCACAGAGCGTGTTTGACGAGATGTCAGTCTAGTTCACACAGAGCGTGTGTGTCGGGGCCCAGTCTAGTTCTCAAAGAGCGTGTATATCGGGGGTCAGTCTAGTTCTCACAGAGCGTGTATATCGGGGGCCAGTCTAGTTCTCACAGAGCGTGTATATCGGGTGCCAGTCCAGTTCTCACAGAGCGTGTTCGATGAGATGCCAGTCTTGTTCTCAAAGAGCGTGTATGTCGGGGCCCAGTCTAGTTCTCACAGAGCGTGTATATCGTGTGACAGTCTAGTTCTCACAGAGCGTGTTTGACGAGATGCCAGTCTAGTTCACACAGAGCGTGTGTGTCGGGGCCCAGTCTAGTTCTCACAGAGCGTATATATCGGGGGTCAGTCTAGTTCTCACAGAGCGTGTATATCGGGGGCCAGTCTAGTTCTCACAGAGCGTGTATATCGGGTGCCAGTCTAGTTCTCACAGAGCGTGTTCGACGAGATGCCAGTCTAGTTCTCACAGAGCGTGTATGTCGGGGCCCAGTCTAGTTCTCACAGAGCGTGTATATCGGGGGTCAGTCTAGTTCTCACAGAGCGTGTATATCGGGGGCCAGTCTAGTTCTCACAGAGCGCGTTTGACAGAAGGCCAGTCTAGTTCTCACAGAGCGTGTATATCGGGGGCCAGTCTAGTTCTCACAGAGCGCGTTTGACAGAAGGCCAGTCTAGTTCTCACAGAGCGTGTATATCGGGGGCCAGTCTAGTTCTCACAGAGCGCGTTTGACGGAAGGCCAGTCTAAGATGCGTCTGAGTCAATATTCCATGTACAGTTCTGGAATAAAGCAGATCAATATATCGTCTCAGACTTTATCAAGCAAGAATATTGATGAATTTTGTCCAATTAATTTAAGAAACTGATAGGAATCCTAAAGCAGCTGAATTGTATAGGAAAAATACACGCATGTAAACTAACGCTCCTTGGGGAGAAGTATGCATGCTGATGTTGGATAGCGGTATACGAATGAATCAATATTAAAAAAATGTCTGAAATATATTAAGATATCGTGTTTCTTTTACTTTTAAGATGCTAGACATGTTATTATATGTTTCATGATGAAGTTGTAAAAGGAAATGTTATTCTTAAACATGTATTGGCCTTTAGGGCTGCTTAATTAGTCACAGAAATAGAGGTCATGTTGAGGGACCAAAAAGCTATGGATAGGAGGTGTCATGGTGATGTTCCCGGCTCAGTTGACAAAGTTGTAAATGGTGTTAGAAAACATTAATATAAGGATATTTCATTTGCATCAGTTCCCTCTCTCCTCTGAGGCGGCTCTAAACACATGTAATGTGTGAAAGAGCAGTCGTATCTCTTACCGGAAGATAAGCCAGTGAACCTGACTAAAATTAGATCTACTCATAGCCTCTACCTAAACGTCGACTTGACTATGAGCATCGGTCAGTTTGATATGCCATACAAAGTATGTTAACTGTCGCTTATCGAGTAAATACAGCGAAGCAGCCGTGGCTGCAGATATTATACACCAAAGAGGTACCTAGACTGCGTGCCAGCTCCTCAGTTCTAAACATAGAGGTACCTAGACTGCGTGCCAGCTCCTCAGTTCTCAACATAGAGGTACCTAGACTGCGTGCCAGCTCCTCAGTTCTGAACATAGAGGTACCTAGACTGCGTGCCAGCTCCTCAGTTCTGAACATAGAGGTACCTAGACTGCGTGCCAGTTCCTAAGTTCTGAACATGGGAAGCAGTCTAAGGACGCAACAAAGACACCCAAAATGGCAAGCCAGTTCCATAGATCTGACAATACACGACAACAAAGACACACAAGATGGCGAGCCAGTTCCACAGATCTGACAATACACGACAACAAAGACACCCAGTTCCACAGATCTGACAATACACGACAACAAAGACACCCAAGATGGCGAGCCAGTTCCACAGATCTGACAATACACGACAACAAAGACACCCAAGATGGCGATCCAGTTCCACAGATCTGACAATACACGACAACAAAGACACCCAAGATGGCGAGTCAGTTCCGGAGATCTGACAATAAACGACAACAAAGACACCCACTATGGCGAGTTCCACAGATCTGACAATACACGACAACAAAGACACCCAAAATGTCGAGCCAGTTCCACATATCTGACAATACACGACAACAAAGACACCCAAGACGGAGAGCCTGTTCCACAGATCCGACAATACACGACAACAAAGACACCCAAGATGGCGAGTCTGTTCCACAGATCCGACAATACACGACAATAAAGACACCCAAGATGGCGAGTCTGTTCCACAGATCCGACAATACACGACAATAAAGACACCCAAGATGGCGAGCCTGTTCCACAGATCCGACAATACACGACAATAAAGACAACCAGTCTAAGACATTATACACCAGAGGCTGTGATGTGCCAGCTCCCTAGATCTGAAAACTCTGAGGGGAAAAAAGTTCAGCAAGTTTCTGTTGCACCCTGGAAATAATACATTGTTGGTTGTAAAATCAAGACACTACTGCCATAGACACAATGTTTTATTAAACACACATCAATAACAGTCGAACATCTTGATAAATAAACGTAAGAGTCAAGCCCGTAATGTCCCAAAATGCCAGTATATGTTGTAAACAGTATTATTTCATCTAAAAAACTTGCTAAACATTTTTCCCTCAGTATATATACCACAGTGAAGCGGCATTCGTACCTAGATTGCGTGGCAAATCCATAGCTATGAAAATGGGAAGCAGTCTATCGACGCAACAAAGACACCCAATATGGCGCTCCAGCTACTAAGCACTAACAATATCAAACAGCCAAGACAAGCGGTCAAAGACAGTGTACACCTGAGACGTACCTAGATTGCGTGCCAGCTCCATAGATCTGAACATGTAAAGCAGTCTAAAGACATTGACATACTAGACAGCAAAGACAAGAAGTCTAAGACAGTATACACTGGAGATGTCCACGATTGCGTGACAGCTCAAACGCGCTGGAAAACTTAGACATGATGCCTGTAAAATATGCATGAGAATGGAGGCCTTTGATATACTTAATCATATAAACCAAAAGTAATGTTCCATTAACATGAATAAAGCTGGCTGTCCTCATTAATTGCTTTTAAATTATTAATGAATATTAACCCCGCCTTTTTGTTCAGATGATGACGCATACAACTGATTGATTATTCTACAGTAAAGTTCTTCAGACAGAATATTAATTAAAGGGAGTACATCAGGCTTTTCATGGGGGTCTAAGTGTCCGACTTAAAATTGACAAATATTAACATTTTCTATTCTACATGGCCAAAACATAATGAATGATCCTAAAAATGATCCCTGTTTTGCAAAGAAATTGATTCAGCACAGTAATATGTGCTTAATTTCAGCATTTTACGTCTGATTCCGTCCTAGCTATATGGTGTATTCAAAGTTGAGACATTAACAACATGGTTCTAACAGCATATTTTGATTGATATAAGTGTTTAATCATGTAATGGAACATTTTTATAATTTAAGATGTTTCTAGAAAAATCCTGATATATCCTCTTTAAAGGTGCTAGCCGCTAAAAATCCTTTAGAATGAATATTGTCAAGTCTGTGTTTATGTTCTGTCAAATAAAGGCATTATCATTGGGAAATTTAAGGACTTTTAAGGCCCTAATAATCCATTTTAAGGCCCGGTTTAACTCATAACATTATCGGCGATTTTAATTTTTTTTGCCGATTTTTTTTAAACTACGTCAGATATTATTCCTCTTGTATAATTAATCGACTAATTATGAAATTCAAGAACCTTTAATGATATTTTCTCAGGATTTAAGGACTTTTAATGGCTACTTCTGAAAATTAAGGACTTTTTAAGGCTGTATGAACCTTGAAAGGTGTTGTACGTCGTTATGACAATATACTAGACTTTTCTAGGATAAATTTATACATGTAATTTCAGATTTCACGATATTGCATTCCAAAATTATTCATTTGATTTGTTTTTTAGTATCTGTCTGATTAATTTGCTTCTGTTTGGGCTTAAAATAACTTAGTGTTATATTGTTTGTTCAAGGATTTTCCTTTTTTTGGGGAATTGTACGGTGTGTTTGTATACTATTAATGTTTTGGATGATATTACCATCTTTAAAACGTGCAACGGTAACACTCCCCCGGTCGCCAACTCCTCCATAAACTGTGTTATACATATCTTTGCTAGGAGAGAGTATTCTACATGCAATTTTGCTTATAGGTTTTGTACACATTATATTCGAATTATTGTATATAAATACATGCCATGGAACTAAATAGATTTTTCAAATTCATCTCCATGACATAACACATATCTATCCCAGAACAAAGGTGGCGACAAAAAGCCAGTCGACCATTAATTGTCTGCGAAGAGGTCGTCACTTTCTAACAATGGCGAACAATCAGTGATATCACCAATGTCAAACATTTCCATTTTACTAGTAATGGATTCATCAAATAAATCAATGTTTTACTGTATTTACTTTGAACTGTGAACCAATATCACAGTATTGATTCTTGCTGAACCTTTGTCAAACACTGTCATCACCCCGGTCGCATGCCAAACGCTAATGTTCTATTGACATTACCTTGCGTTTATCTTGATTCGCGTGGAAGATATTGATCACGAGTCACGTGGTGCTTATGTTTACCACCTGCCGAAGTTAGAGTTGAGTGATGACAGCCATACAACGTTACATAATTTCCCGCAACCAGTGGAATCTACCCACAATGGAACGACAACGACAGGCGTTATGTCCCTGATTAATTTATCTTTTCTAGATGATTACTGAGGTAATTAGTTATTTTACAATGTTATATATTCATGCGATATTCATCTAATAATATCCCATAACAACGGTTGCTAAGGAAACAGACTCGAACTTTGTGAATATTTGAGATGTGTCAGAGATAAAAAAAAAAGAAAAGAAAAAAAAAAAGAAAAAAGACTGCGATAATGTTATCTAAACAATAATGCCCTCGATGAATGACATTATTTATAGTTATAATAAGGCGAGAGTTCTGTGTTTTAATAAATATTCTCTTGAGTTTTATTCGAAAAAGAGAGACCAAAGATCTAATAACAAACAGATTGGACACTGTGAAATTTACCATGAATTGCACGATAAACAGTGGAAAAATTTCACAAAATGTTGCCCAATTTTAAACAATTGTATCTTGAAAAGTTTTATAGATATAAGTTTCATTTATGCAAAAAACTATTACAAATTTAATTCTCCTTCTAATGATTGATAGCATTTTCTTTCGTCTATCATTTAAAAAAAGGAGATTAGCGAAAACTTGTACAATTTCACACTTGAGTTTTAAGAGAAAAGCCAAAAATGATGAGATTTTTTATTTTGAACCTTTTTATACAACTTCTTATGTTGAAAAACGAAAAATAATTATTATAATCACATTTTAAAAATGTAAACTTATTTATTATTACAAAAAGATAACTGTTACATTTTCAGTGACTATACATTTAAAGGACTGGGGCGATCAGGGCTTGAGCGCTGAATGGAGTCAAGCCAAATACAAATATGAAAACTTTTATGACGTGCTTCGGGTTCATATGAAACACATAGCTGAGCCGTCTAGTTTTCTAGACCAAATTATTTGTTTAACAACAACTAAATCGTACGGGATAATGGGTAGCGGGTAGGGTGGGGTTAGGGTGTGGGGGGTTGGGGTGGGGGGTGGGGGTGGGGTGGGGGTGAGGGTGAGTAAAATAGGACACACCACACTCTTGAGTCCTTAAAAATAATTGTGACGCAAATTGTTTCTATACATCTCTGAAATATTACAAATCCCTGCTCAATCGTTTACCAATTAGTTTAATGTGTGTTCTGTCATATTCCCCAATTGTTAAGAACAACAACAATCAATATTTATAGTAGTGCGTATTTCGCCCTTCCAACCTCCCCGGCCCCCGGCCGCCCCCCCACCCCCAACCCCTCCGACACCCCCCCCCTCCTCGCCCCCACTCACACCCCAATTTAATAGAATAATATATTATATTCAGCTCTAACGTAAGAATTACATGGTATAGCTGACAAATGCCCCCCCCCACCCCCCCCGCCCCCACCCCCGACAAAAGCCCCCCTACTCATTTTGTTATAGGTGAACGAAGCCCCCTCATGTTTTTTACAAGGTGGACAAAAAAAAAACTGAAACTTTTTACAAGGAGTACATAACCCCCCTCCCCCCTGATATTTTGCAAGGAGGGTGGACAAAAAAAAAACCTGTACGAAATCCCCAAATTTACATTGCCAATATGAATATCAAATCAATGTACACATTTTCACTTCAGGATACTTATTACAAAATAGATCATAATGATAAAATAAACCCATATATTAAAAAAAAACAATTTATATATTTGACAGGCGGCATCGCGTGTTACGATAAAAAACAACGCGCTTTCTAGTTTAGTAAGTCACACTTTTAAAAATAATACAAAACTGTTTGAAAGCAGAACATATTTACATTATGATAAGACAGACTTACTGTTTAAATAGTAAGCCTCTAAACGAAACAGATTATGATCATATTCATTTGTCAATAACTGTAAACCCCGTCACAACCGATGGTGACGGGACAATTTGGGCAGATGGCGATCTTGTGGCCAACTAAATCCCGTTAGTTTTCTTTATTTGAAGGCTCACACCTGGTCAGTTTTATTGTACATTTCGACCGATTTTTGCACCCTAGAACAAAAGCGCCATCTGGCCCCCGAAAAACTAACGGTCCAGGTAAGATAGATGCGAGAGACAATGACCCCCAGTTTCAAACAATGTTCATCAATCTCAGCCTACCGGAGAATTATAAAACTATTGGTGGGTGGTAGTGGTGTGTTAGTGGGTGGGGAGGGCGTGTAGGGAGTATATGACGGGGGAATGTTGGGGTGGGGGAGGGGCGAGAGGAGAGAGGAGGAGACGGTGTGGGTATGCGCATGGGCAACATTGGAAAATAAAAAGAGAGAACAACCGTACAAAGAGAAGCAACAGCGTGTCTCGCATGGCGTGGGTGAGAGTCCAGGCGTGTCTCGCATGGTGTCGGTGAGACCAGGCGTGTCTCGCATGGCGTGGGTGAGACCAGAAAATCAGAATTTAGAGGAGGACCGACGTCTGCGCCAACCCCACTCTTCTGTATTCGCGCTGGGTTACTATTCGTATGCAACTATGAGATGTCAAAAGAGATGAAAACCTAGCAACTACGAAATGTTTTAAAATATGATTCCGCTATCATTATAATATACATGTATGTTATTTATAAATTTGTTTTCATTTGACGCACTCTGAGAACTGCACAAAACAAAATCAGCTGAGCATGGTATTGTTACTATAGAAAACAAAGCAGTTATGGAATACATGTACTACGACCAGTTTATGATAACTTTTAGTTACTCGCAATGTGTCCTGGGTAATCCAATGAGTTGCATCGGAACCCGTATGTTTCAGAACGGAAGCATGCTATTAACGCGCGTCCGTAAGAATCACATGTCGTATTTATTTCACTTGGACTAACAAACCATGACCACTTTATTGATTATTCAGTGGGAAAATCTGGAGACTACAAGAAACTCAACCAACAGCGTATTGTCTAATTTGGAACTATAATAATGCTTAAACATCTGGAAGTTCACATAAGGTCGTCACAATTCAGACGGAGAATCAATCTCTACCCACAATCATTACTCTGTCAACTTCAAAGAATGTAGGCCGAACGGTTAGGTCACGTGATTATTCAAAAAAAGTTATGACGATGTTTATAATAAACCCTTTTGCGCGATCTATAGACCTATATTCAATATTTTCAAATTGTTTTTCTATGAGTTAGTTTGTTTTTAGTAATTTTCCGCTATCGAGCTTCGGTTTGAAATGTTTACATACACCTATCGATTGAGGAGACATAAGTACGTATTATTTTGGTAGTAAAATAGTCCCGATTAAAACTAAATTGATTTCATGCATTATTTCAAATCTTGTAACATATAATTAGCAGATATTCTGAAAATTATATTTACACAAGAAATAAAAATGTTTCTGTCAAAAAATATTCCAATTTAACAGGTTTTACCAGCATCTTATAATTCAGTAGTTAGCAGAGGTATATGTAAGTGCAAGGAACGATAACTCTGCGTGTAAATTGTCGGAGAAACCTGACCGCTGTCACACGTGCCCTCTCCAGTTTGAAGACTTGGGTTTAGTCTGCTTGACAATTCGCCTAAGAAAAAAAATGTGGGAATGTCTCTTTATACTGTTGTTTTGTTTATAAACGCACCATATCCTCTCCCCGCTCCCACCTCCTCCGTCCAACCACGCACACACTGGCAACGAGATCATAACAAAAAAATCCGTAAAACTTAGCTACTACGTAGATTATAATTCTGCAAATTCAGCCTATAAGTTTCTTTGTTATTCAGAAATGATATGAAAGGATGAGTCGGTATTTTATTTTATTTCGTAGAAAACAGTTAAACGTTTCAAATTAAGAAGGATATGGCGTGGCCCATTGAATATTAAGGTGGTTTTGAAATCCGGAGGACCATGGTTCAAGCCTCACCGGCGCCACTGTATATCGTCTGTGTTGTTTTTGGCAAGACATGTTCCCTTAGCCTGATATGTAGGCCAGAACCTAAACCGGAAGGTCCGTTGTATTGGAGTATTCCCCGAGTACGCGTTAGACTGCTACACGGCTTGTTTGAGTGAAACGGGACATGCGCGGTGACGCAGTCTATAGTACATAGATTCATTTGTGTAAAACTAGGATAGGTTTCGGATTCTTATGTCTCAGGGGTGGCTCTGAATTTTAAAAAAAAATACAACGTTTTGATGAGAAATTAAAAAAACATTCAATCGAAATAATTTATAGACATAATTATATGACAGTTATTTCACCCCAAACATATATGACACCATCCAGAATTCAGCATTCGTCTGGTCTCGTCGTTTTTAACAACAATAACGATAATCGGAAAATCGACAGCACATAATAGAACAGTAAAAATATTGTGTTAATAATAAATCAACCCAAACATTGTAAAACATTGAATAAAGTTAATAAATATTGATGACTAAACACGCATTATAATCACTATGTTTGTTAAAGGGACACACGGCAATCTGGGAGATTTTATCAAGCACTGGAGTTAGCCTCTCGATTTATTTATCCAGTACAAATTTGACTTGAAACCTGCTAGTATTTGAATGGAGTTCTCCGTCATTTATAGCATATTTTAGGCCATGTAATTATGATGCTCGATTTTTTTTTGGGGTAGACGCAGACCACCCCATTTTCCCTGGGGTGTGTGTGTGTGTGTGTGTGTGTGTGTGTGTAGTTCTGAGGTTTAAAGTCCCTCCGCCAACTAAAACGCCTGGAGAACCCTGGTCGCTATGGGCACAATAGAGTCTGGACTTCTCTAGTGGAGTGTGTTGGTTGATCTGGTGCTGCTGCTGTGGTTGTCGCTTCTGTTGTGTGTATGTAGGTGGTTGTCGCTTTCGCTCTGTGTACTTTTCGCTGCGGCGGTGAAGTGGTCTGGACTGGTCTGGCATGGTCGTTTGCTGCTGGCGTGGAGGTCCTACATCCGCTACGGTGTCCTACATCCTCTAGGGGTGACGGTCTTGTTTAGGGCCACACCCATCACAGTATGACCCCTGCGCCGCACACACCGCCCGATGTCTGTGTCACCCTGAAGTCTTCAGTGGCTTGTGAAAAACCACGATAGAATGTGGGCTTCCGCTGCAATGTGATGACCAGAGGTTTATGGTTGAGTACAGGTCCATTGCAGCATCAGCCCGCGTACCGGTTCCGACTTCAGAGATCTGGAGACATCAGATGATGTGTGCTGTGATGGGACGCAGGAGACACCTTCACATTCAGTCAACCGATATTCAATTCAAACCTGAGAATGACAAGTTCTCAGGTATTGAATATCGGCAGTGCCCTCTCCACGACGTGCACGTAGTGAAGATCTAGAGAAGCCATTTTCCCTGGGTAGAACCAATACTGTATAACTCCCGCCATCCGTAGGAATGGACACTTTCTCACTTACAAATTGAGCTCACAGTGGGAAGAGGTGAAACGTCGTTAACCCCTCGACCACAAACCTGCTTGCGTATAATTGAATGCAATTTTGAGTTTTCTCACTTTGTTTCCATATCTTCCATAAGTTTAAATATAATATTGATCAACAGCTAATAAAATGCAAAACAACAACAACAACAACGAAAAAAACCAACTGTTTGATTTATAGAGATTATTTAACTGCTGGGATCCATTATAGGAAAATCCTTCACGAGATGGTAGACATGTGGGTTTTTTCACGAACGAGCGTATGCGAGTGAGTGAAAAAACAAAACACATCTACCATCGAGTAAAATTAAAATAATAAGATTGCCGTGTGTCCTTTTAAGAAATATAACAAACCGTCATAAACTGATAAATAATAAATAAAGTATTATTTTATCGTCACAGCCAAAGCCCATCACGCGACATCAAGCTGCAATACTATACGGAAAAAAAATGTTTAGCACGACTTTTTAGGGACATAGATTAAACATATGCACATAATTATGAACATTGATATAATTAT
This sequence comes from Cyrtodaria siliqua, assembly GCA_037043455.1. Classification (NCBI taxonomy): domain Eukaryota; kingdom Metazoa; phylum Mollusca; class Bivalvia; order Adapedonta; family Hiatellidae; genus Cyrtodaria; species Cyrtodaria siliqua. The sequence goes on from JAWPHD010011884.1 coordinate 26,020, forward strand.
TTGAAAAATATTAGAAATGCTAGGTAAGGATGTGATTTTCCAAAAAAGAGAGTTATTTTAGTATTTTCTAAGCGAAGTATCAGAATTACCTCCCACAGATTAAATCAACCTATTTCATTATACAAGGGTATTGCTTCGAACAATTTAATGTTTGTCATTGTATAGCAGCACACGCGAGTCTTTCTAACAGACTATTTGTTCCATGATTCCTAGAGATATAAACCGAGAACAAATCAATAAAGCCATAATTGACACCGTTATCGTGTTTGACAGGGAGTTTTAAGGTTACAAGGGAGCGATAACCATATGTCCCTTTGTTTCCGTCGATCCATTATCTGTCATGTTTGTATAACGTTCCCAAGTTCATCATCGATTTTTAAAGCAAATGAGGTGAAGTGTGGTTGCCCTCGGCTAAAATCACGTGCTATGGCGTTCTTTATACTACTAGCCTATATAGCACTATGTTTGCTTCCTTGCCTGCTTCCTTCATGCTTGGTAACCGGACGCCCCGAGTTCAATCCTCCGTGGTGCCACTGAGTTCCGTCAGTGTGTTCTTGGGCAAGACACTTTCCCTTAGCCCCGTCTGTCGGATGGGGACGTAAACCGGGCGGTCCCGTGTATCGGTCTATCCTCCGAGCACGTTAAAGAACCATAGGAATCTATTCGATAATAAGAGTAGGGCAGGTTCCGGATTCCTATGTATTCTTTCCCTCTCTCTGGGACGGCTCTAAATAACCTATACTGTGTTGATGAGCCTTTAAACAACATTCAGTTCAGTTCCTTCATGCTTGTTTATATTACTACCAAATCATCCCTTACTTGTAAATAGTTATATCTTTATATATTTACATTAATTTTTAATCAATCCTTCATTTCTTCATCATTCATCGGTTTTTGCGCACAATATGACCAATTTATGTGTCGACGTGCCGTAAAACACCATTCATTCATTCATTCCTTAATGCTTGATAGCTTGATTACTTGATTGCTAGCTTGATTTGAACCCCTCCATCCCTCTGGTAAATGGGTCTGCCTTTACCATAGAAAAATGGCCTAACATGCGCTACAAACGACGAAAAAACCCATAAAACAAATATTTCGTTCATTTATTGATTCATGTGTTTTATCCTTTATTTGCCATTACACTTCTCTTTTCATTTCATTCATCCAGCACTTCCCCTTCCAGTCAGGTCAATGTCGATTTCTTGACTTTCTTTTGGCTGCAGAAACGGTGTTAATATGTTTGACCATTCCAACATCACGACCCATGTCGCAGATAGACAACCATCCCTGCAACGTTATCAGTATTGCTAAATCCTCGGCAGTCGTCCAGATTGACATAAAACCAATAGTTACCAATCTCTGCAAACAAGCTCCTGGTGATCATGCAAGAACTGCGTCTTCTGTTGTGAATTTTTATTCATCGACTTTTTATCACGTTTCGCTCATCAGGTGTTTTGTAATTTAAATGAAACTATGAGACAGAATATGGTATTGGGCATTATGTTCTCGGGGAAACATGATACAGTACACCTTATATTTCTCTCAAAGACTCAAATTCTCTTACCTTCTCCTAGTTTTGCTTGACTGGTCTTCAATTATATTTCATATCAAATTATTCCATAAGAACGGTCCCTTTTTTTTTTTTTAAATTTTCTTTCTTTTTTCTCTCTTTTTTTGGGGTGGGGGAGGGGGGTCGGGGTGGGGGGAAGCGGTGGAGGGGGCAGAGGAGGGGGCTGTAGGTGGGACAGGGGGCGTGAATAAAAGGGTGTGATATTGAAGGATGTCAGAATCATGTCTCCCGTTACTGTAATATGAAAGATTGCGTAATTCATAAAAATCGGAATTTGTAAATTTGGAGCACGTCACATTTAAATAAATGATTAATATTAATGATTGCAATTAATGTAGAGAAACTAACGGGACGACGCGCATTTTTTTTTATTAAAAAAATAAATATTTTCGTATGTCCCAAGGAAGGAATTTCTTGATTTTGTTCAACCAAATGAAAATGGATGGGGTGGATTTCATTTTGCTTTGCATATTGTTAACATTTTTGTTGCTTAATTGGTTTTCTTCGAAACGTTATGTATTTTACGACATATAAAAAACACACAGACATTGAGTTATGCAACAGTGCATTTATTACAGTTCAACGCGCCGAACGTTTCTAGTATCAGTTCAACTGCGATAGATTTACAATTTTACTAGCATTGCGTCATCTATAACGCGATAATTGTATATAGTTATCCGATTATGCACTCACATTGAACTTTACAGATAATGCACAAAAAAAGAATATAAAAAAGGGGACAAAGAAAATATAAAATTTCATTAATATCAATGCACGTAACGACATTGTAGACGCATGATACATCACGGCGGGGTTCTTCTTTAATCAGTCGATAATTTCAACCGAGCATATGCTACGATCCGCATCACTTGGCACTCCTTTAAATTAATTCGATTTACAACCCGAGGGTTTTAACACAATGCTGTGTTGTTGTAACTAAAAATAAGTAAAATATAGGATACAACAGTGTTGTATTGAACCCACGCACCCATGGTAATATTAACTAATCGGAATGCAGTCGTGTGCCATCCACGCGCCACCGTTTCAGGTGAGAGCGCCTGATAGATAACGACATATCACCTGGACGCTCATGATTAGTAGACCGAATCTAAAAATAGGTGATAATGATGTCGGCGGGTCCATTTTATATCTGTGAAGGCAGGTGTAAATCTAGGTGTATGACAGGTTTGTAAGTGGGGTGTTACATTTTAAATAGCCCCACTGGCCCTTTGTGCATCTGTCATCACGTTTAAGTTTCATTGTGATCCCTTTGTCTGTTTTTTATTTATTTATTTGCAGAACACTTTACACACGAGACGTTTACACGTTTGATCTCCAATGCAGCGTTTTTGTACACAACTTGCCATTATTTTTTTTGTCGGGCGGGGATGGGGGTGGAAGTGTGTGTGTTCTGACAGTTGGGAGGCGGGGGCTGGTGCGCCATCAACGAAACATTGTTATATGGCGCCAACATAAATTAAACATTCCAGACCCGGTCTCCATTTGCATCGAAGTAAAACTATGCCGGTTAGGCCTGCAACTTCTCACCTGCAGAGTTTCTGCAAATTCTGTTGTACAGACACTCCATTTTTTGCTGGAGCCATGCTCATTGTTTTCTGCCACCACTCGAGTAGCATCTGGAGAAAAAAACCTTATAAAAACAACACTACCTGGTTATTGTCTTTTAAATTTAGGAATAAAAAACAAAACTTATTTGAGCCAAAGATGGTGATGGAGGTGGGGAGGGGTGGGGATGATGAAAGCCGGGGGTGAGTGGGTGATGAAGGCCAGGGGTGGGGGCGTGGTATATTAAAAAAAATAATAATATTATAACAGCTTTATATGTCTATTATGTATTACTGATTAAAATAAATTCCCTTTTAATTGTTTTGATATCGTTTCAGTCATTTGGTCTGTCGATTAATTCTGCAGCAAACCAAAAAAAGCTGTCTGGTTTTCTAATGGTTGATCTTTGGAATTAAATTTAAAAAACAAAATGTGCATGCACCGTAGTTATCAGCGTTTTCATTTAAGGACACGTGACAGTTTTGAAGTATTTATCAAGCAATACAATGTATATCCCGATTTATTTATTCAGTAGTCGCGTCAGTGGTTCATCAATAATTCAAGATGGCCGTATATTCCTTTAACCGATTGCAATTATGCAAGAACAAACATAATAAAAAAAATATAAAAAAAATGAAACAATTTAAATTCGCGTCATTCTCATCAGAAACTTTGATCCAAAGGCAATATCCGGATATCAAAACCATTGAGAAATTTAGCATTGAAATCAACAACAAGCAATTTGCTTCTGTAGGAATTTGCATTAATGGAAATCCTGAAAATGTCTTGAGCAGATTTTGTCGATACATGGCGTATTTTTGCATAAATAGATTTCGGATTTCCATAACAACAATCGTGCCATGCCTTGCCGCAGTGTGAGTCATTGACAGTTAGGAAGAAGAATAAATGGAATTGTAAAAAGCATACAAACTAATGGAATTCCGGATGAAATACTCGTAAAAACTTCCGACTCCAGCTGCACGAGATTTTTTTTAATTTTTATGGAGAACCCCGCCATTTCAAAGTAGTAATATTGTACCATATTTCCCTATTTATTTGTAAACAATTTTATTTTTATACTGTTAACCTCATTTTGTAATGCTCAACTTTATAGTGTTGCCACACTGGAATACCACGCCGAAGGCACATGACGTGACACCCCACCCAGTCACTTTTATTCGCACACCGGGCCGACCAGTCCTAGAACTATCCTTAATACTTATGCTTAACGTCAAGCAAGAGGACTATACTAGCACCATTTTTATGACCCGGCCGGGGATTGAACCCACGACCTCCCACTTGCGAAACGGACGCTTTATCATTAGCCCATCCGCGGTATAGGAAAATATAATTTAAAGGAACAGTTTGCAATCTTGAAGTAAGATAAAGTATCTTGATTTTAAAGAAACTAACCCGCCAAATAACGACAAAATTACATTACAAAACCGTTTATCAAATCTTTATCCAGGTTTTCAGGTCATATAATAATGTATATGTGCCGATTAAAAGTAAAGGTCTGTTCACGGGTTCTTATTCACGAGTTCTTAAAATACCCCTGATTGAATATGCGTAAAAGGAATTATTAGTTGGTAACTCTTAATTCCTCTCCACAGTTTTGGTGTTTACAGCCATTTATATTGTGTCTATAGCTTTTGGATTCTCAATATATGTAGTTTTAGAAACGGTGTTCACGTGTATTATATGAATGTTCTAGGCGGGATATGGCTACTTTAATACTCTATTTCATTCAGTTAAGAACATTTTAAATAATATACATTTAATATGATTATATAAATTGCTTATTCATACGCCATTTAATTATAGCTAATGTGATGGTTTGGTCTGGAAACTTGGCATTCATGTCGTATAACTCATTAATATCACTTCATATCATTGTTTAAGGCTGCAAGGCTATACTAAAGCATTGTTTTCTGGCCTGTTGTTTGGGGAGCTTATTTGAGCCAAAGGTTATTTGGACCTCTAAGACAACATTAAACTAATCCCTAAATAAAAGGTATATCAGTGAGAGACATATTTAGTGGTAAATAAAAATACCATACTTTATAAAATCGGTTGAGAAATGAAAAGTTCACTTGCGAAAGTTGTTTTTGATATGGCATTTTCACTGCAAAATTCTGCTGCATTGTTTTTTTTGTGTTTTTTTTAAAAATTATTATCCAAAAATGTTTTTAATTGGTTGGGTATTCAAAAATGAAAACACCCTGAACGTTTTATAGGAAAATATGAAGGCTAACTGAAATTATTTTAAATTTCTTATTTTTTTGCTGTACCACCAACAAGGAATTTACATGGGAAAAGCCCCATCGAAAAATCATTTGGACTGTAAAATATTCATTTTTCAACCGATTTTCAAAACTAAGATATTTTTTATTTACCACCAACAGTACCAGTTCTAATGGTATATAATTGATGGACATATTATTTAAATTGCGCAAGCTATTGCAGACAAATCTGGCTAAAACAAGCGCCCCGAACAATTTAAAAGTACTCATCTATTGAATTACATGACGTACAACTGGCAGCAATATTAAGACCATTTGAATACCTATTGATAATTTAACAGAAAAACTCCGCCGAGTCGTCAATATTTTTAAACATTTTCATAAACAATAATTAAACCGGAACATTCGACTCAGTTAAAACTACATATGCCAATCTTGAAGTTAAAGTTACACATGCAACACTTGAAGTTAAAACTACCTATGCCAATATTGAAGTTAAAGGTACAAATGCCAATATAGACGTTAAAGGTACACATGTCAATATAGAAGTTAAAGCTACACATGCCAATATAGAAGTTAAAGCTACACATGCCAATCTTGAAGTTAAAGCTACACATGCCAATCTTGAAGTTAAAGGTACACATGCCAATCTTGAAGTTAAAGCTACACATGCCAATCTTAAGTTAAAGCTACATTTGCCAATCTTGAAGTTAAAGCTACACATGCCAATCTTGAAGTTAAAGGTACACATGACAATCTAGAAGTTAAAGGTACACATGACAATCTAGAAGATAAAGCTACACATGCCAATCTTGAAGTTAAAGCTACACATGCCAATCTAGAAGTTAAAGCTACACATGCCAATCTCGAAGTTAAAGCTACACATGCCAATCTAGAAGTTAAAGCTACACATGCCAATCTTGAAGTTAAAGGTACACATGCCAATCTTGATGTTAAAGCTACACATGACAATCTTGAAGTTAAAGGTACACAAGACAATCTAGAAGTTAAAGGTACACATGACAATCTAGAAGTTAAAGCTACACATGCCAATCTTGATGTTAAAGCTACACAATCCAATCTTGAAGTTAAAGCTACACATGCCAATCTTGAAGTTAAAGCTACACATGCCAATCTTGAAGTTAAAGGTACACATGCCAATCTTGAAGTTAAAGCTACACATGCCAATCTTGAAGTTAAAGCTACACATGCCAATCTTGAAGTTAAAGCTACACATGCCAATCTTGAAGTTAAAGCTACACGTGCAACTCTTGAAGTTAAAGCTATACATGACAATCTTGAAGTTAAAGGTACACATGCCAATCTAGAAGTTAAAGCTACACATGACAATCTAGAAGTTAAACTACACATGCTAATCTTGAAGTGTTTATCACGCATTGAAATTGATAAGTTATCTAAATCAAAATTATCCTTTTTATATATATATATTTTTTTTATTTTTTATATTTTTTGTTCTTTTCTAAATCACAGAACAGAACAGAAAAGAACATATTCTTTATTTATGACTTAAACAAATGTTTCTCGTCATATAAATACATATTACATTCATAATAAATCACAATGAGATTATTTTTTTCTTTTCTACATCAAAATGAGTTTTTTTTTAATCTTAATACATTTCATCTCACTCATGTATACGTCAGTAAAACATTTAACCAAGTACAAAGGGATCGATAATTTCTAATGAGAATAACTGTACCCGAGCTGGAGGGAGATAGTCGCAGTGGGATTCCAGTGACAATAGTCATAGAAACGTTACCATGGCAACCACGGCAGGCGACACATGCTGATCAAACAGTTGACAAATTTGTTGTTTGCAAAACTGATGCATCTTTCATTTGATGCCAGATTAAATGGAATCGACATCGGAATGCTTAGGGCAGATGATCTATTTCCGGAGAGAAAAAATATATCGCTCCATAATGACTAAAGTAACGTATCTGATCGCGTACGAATTTCAGCTCTATGTCGATGAAACACAGTCCAATATGCAAATAGTTCAAATCTCTTCATGTGTATACTTTGCAATTGTGTAACGGTCACATATTGTACAAAATATGAGGCTGTTTTATATTAAGAATACTAGTTATACAACTACTATACTACTGCCGTTGCCGCTGCCGCTGCCGCTGTCACCGCCACCGCCACCGCCACCACCCCCACTACGCCACCACTACGCCACAGTCACCGTCACCGCAACATCCACCGCTACCGCCACCGCTACCGCCACCGCCACCGTCATTCCCACCGCCATCGCCATACCACCACCACCATATATAATACTGAAAAGCTCGATTGACAGCCGGGCCATCCGACAGCTCTCTTGTTCCGGGCCATTTTTTATACTGAATTATTGTGTTTTCTCACTGGTTCCGCGCTTTAAGAGACTTTATACTGAATTTTGCATGGATTGTCTCGCAATTCGGCAGGTCAGCGGATAAGCCCTTGCGTTTTAAAGCTACAGACCTCTGCCACGCGTGGGTTCCCTCCCTGGCGAAGGCTGTCTTGGGATTTCATCTTGATCTCATCTCCCTCTGAGGTTGCTGTCCAAAGTATAACCATAACCGAACATAATGTGTTAACGTGGCGTTACACCTCATTTCGTTTCATTTCGAAATTATTCTGCAGACATAATCGTCCTATAACATGGATATCAAACTAGTTCCCCGGTAGTGTCGAACTGCATTGTGGGTATAACGTTCGAAGTTGTCTCGGGGATCCATAATTTCTGGTTTCATGGCGACATTGATTGAGCGGCGAACAAATCGATGGTTAATATTATATGGGAGTAATGCAATGACTGATAGACATATCAACTCGTTTGTCACGAGAGGTTGTAAATGCTTACAAATCGACCTTAAAGGGACTCACGGTTATCATGTATCAAACATGCATGCATATATGTACGTATGCAAGTTTAAACGTTGATTTTAACAATATTTTAGTGATATCATGACGGTGTTTACTTGTAGCAGTGAGCTCAATGATCAGTTTTATAATGCTGCCTCACTGGAATACCACAACGTATATATGGTATACACAGGAAATGATACCCCGCCCAGTTACATTATACTGACACAGGGCCGACCCATTATAGCATTTATATACTGAACGTCAAGAACAGTAACTGCTGGTACCAGTTGTCTGAAGTCTTTGGTATGACGCGGCCGGCGATCAATTAGGTCAGATGCCACTATTGCATTTCCCATAGGCCTCCATTATAGCCTTTCGGTCTAAAACCTCTATTCCTATATCCAAACAGATGGAAAAAGCTAACTTTTATTAACACAAATTACCAGCAAATTAGGGGAAATCTGAAGCGTTCAGCCTATAATACTTCACTGAAGGCGGGCACCCCCAGAATGGCAGTAAAGACATTTTACTTTTTGCAAATATACCCTCAGTACATCTGTATCCATAAAAATGCAAATTTTAGTCGAACTATCTTAAATGAACATGTTTTATGATAGAAATATAATATTTTGATGTTTTATGGTGATTTGTTATGATTTGGGTAATTTAATCCAATCAGAATCTACCTTACAATCTGACTAGATGCCCCAATAGACCTTATACTTTTTTCAACCATTCAGAAGCCCCAAATCATTAATGTAGCAAACACAAAGATAAACAGATTTGCATTTACGCGTGTTCGATTTCAACGACCTTGCTTTCCAAAAGTCCCGAATAATAAACTAGACAGACAGGAAGTGAACATTTGATCAAAGTTCTCAACTTTCAACAATCGTGAACGCTCGGCCAATTCCGTCATTCTTCGGGATCCCGCCTCGTGTGTATCACGATGCTTCGGTATGTTCAAAATCTTAACATTTTGTTAGCCGGAAGGCAACGGCACAGAAAATAGTGCGCTGTTGCTATGTAAACAATATGTTACTACAATAGCCACACGTGTTGATGTATAATTTGCGTTGAATGTTTTTTTTTACAACGCAGATGAATGTTTTATCACTGCTTTTATGTAAATAAACTATTGATGGAGCAATCGGCTGAATGACATTGCCAATTTGGAAGATAACTTTGATTTTGAATGCAATTTGTTTTGGCGGGAATCTAAGGCGCGATGATGTAACCAATATGGAAATCTTCGATTTACGTTCGAGTATAGTCTAGATCATCTGCGACGTTTGCTTGTTTTCAAGACAAACGTCTAGACAAGTCATCATGAACAAAGTTCTGAGTGGCTGAGACAGGAACACCTGCTATCAAAGATATACAGAAAGGCAGAAAGACAATACATATAATTATATATATATAAACAAAAATGGCAACTTCATCATTATATCGACGAACCAGATGCGGATGGTAAGAAATAAAAATGAAAAATGTATTACGGTCACGTGGTTCCAGTTTCAAATTTGTTTCTGCACAACTTGTCAAGACGTTTGTATTTACAATCAAGCGTCGAAGATGATCCAGACTAATTCGAGTAATGCTGCGAAGCAGTGTACGAGATGTTGCGAATGAATTTACCTACGCGCGTAGCAAAACAAATGGCAACACATATTGGTATGGCAACACATATTGGTATGGCAACACATGTTGGTATGGCAACACATATTGGTGCTGTTGTATCGGAGATTCTCATACTCCTCATGCTGAATGTTTCACTTCGCATTTCAAAGATCATGCATAAAAGATTCTAAAATACCCTTTTCAACACCATAAACCAAATCGTTCATCGGTAAATTAGGAATAGCCCATTTCACTCCGACATTTGCCGAACGATCACGGATAATAACGAGCTATCTCCGAGTAGCCAAATAGGTCGACTAATCAAATGTTGGTAGGCACATTAAATATTCATTGAAACGGTGCCCAATATGAATCAAAAACAATACAAAACTGTTATTAAATGTCAGACTATAACTTGAACGCATGACATTTATATGTTATTACTGTGTTTCGAACTGTAGAAAAAAAAAAAAAAGCATGCTTGTTGATACAATTCAAAAACAGGATTGTCAGAAAACAATGAACATTTCCATCGTAACACCGGTTCCAACTTAACGCGTACATGCTCCAATGTAAACAATTCAACCTGTGTTCTTGTAGCCTTGAATTCCAATCTAGTTTCCAAGGAATGAGTCGAGATGGTTTCTCTATAGAATAGTACTAACGACTGCGGTGTTTTAGCGAACGAATACGCATACTTTTTAACTCGGTATATAAACATTGAAACTGTTTAATGTGTGCTTGTTGATACTTATTTGACTACCAGCATCTGATTAGTTATTGAAGTCATGTGACTTTGCGCCATGTGACTGAAATTCCAAACGTTGTACGGAGATTTCCGAAGTACCGGTGAAATGGGTTATAGATGAGACACATTAGTACATGAGTCCAACATGCTAGGCAGGCCAATAATTATACATGAACGAATATTGCCCAAAAGTAAAAAAAATGAGTTTCCTTGCCTACTATTCGTATTGTACAGATGCCCTCTTCCCACAATATGTCTCGGGGATAGCAGTGATTTGTCTCCCCTGATAACTCTCGTCCAATCATTTCGTTCACCTCTGTTAGACGTAATTACACCATTGCGTGCTTCCGTGGTGTGTAGTCAAATAGTGCCTAATAAAAAACATTTCCTTGCCTTACTAGTGATACAAAATGCACACTCTTCAGTGATTGCTTTTTGTTATTATTACCTCACTTCATCCGAATGATGTATTGGGAACATTCATTAGTGTTTGTTTGAGATATTTAATTCTAATTGACATAGTAAAGCAAAAGTAGAAATGGCGTAAATCCATCTGACGTGTCAAAGTAGAACGTGACGTCATTCAACATATTGGCTTTTTCTTTTTCATTACATGATGCATGACGCCCTGTTTTTATTGCATTTTTATATTGGCGGACGCTCGATCGTTTGATTGAGATGTGTTTTAAAATTTTCTACGGAGAAAAATGTGCATTTTTTGTCTCTTTACATACATTCGTCCTGTATCAAACGAAGAAGGAAAATCAATGGTGCAATGACACCTGTTATTAGTGTGCATCTTGATACCCAGTTAGAAACCACGGCAAACTTGTTATATTAAAACAATAATTAAACGTTGTAAATAAATATGTATGAAGAAAAATACCCGTCCAAGTCATTGTTTAAAGTCACATTGTTTCAGATGCTGCAAGAAATACTATTAAACTGCACACCATATAATTGCAATACAAGGATAAACACAAAGGAGATCAAATACCAGGACTCAGCTAGGCTACAAGGGTTGTAATTCATAGGCCACTGCTATCTCTCCGCCCGCCGATATTCGGCAGGTGTCCTCCTGATTTTTCAGGACTTCATCCGCGGTGCAGTAATTCGGTGTGCAAATGCACTACTGAAACATAACGCGTTATAATTAAATTACTTCCTGTTATCTAGGCATTGCCTATTTCATATTACTTCTAAATGAAGTCAAAGTCATGCACCATTACAAATTCTTCACACGATTCTTCCACACGTACAAGGATTGTCTTTGTTGAATATCGTCTTCACTGGCGTGTCCTGCGTGATGGGGACAGCCATGTTTGACCGGACTACTTTTCCCCCCCATAATTCCAAGCACCAAACACGAGAGATGATACTAGTATTGATCGAGGGCGAGAATGCCCGTGCATAACTAAATATCGTTTTCAAACACTAACGAAACTATACACTGTCAATACTAGGACGGCCAGCATCGCATTTAAAAAAACTCTTTCAGTCAAAGATACAGTCTACATAGAAATGTTTCCTATTTTCGAATATTTCGAACAGGTGAGCAATACGTTATTGAATCTATACATTGAAGTTGTAATTACTTTGTTGACAGAGGTATTCACAATCAACGACGAACCCCGGACACAAGCACTTGGGTAAACATTACATGACGATAACATACCGGAAGTAGAATCCGTTTCTACACATCATAAATTATCTGCGTGATTGAAACGTTAATGAATCTTGTAATAGCGAAACACGTGGATGAGGACGTCAACCCTTTGCTTGTATGCAATATGCCAGATAACAACCTCCTGTTCAAGATGTGTTCGGGTCTTAAAATACATTGTATCGTATACCCGCCGTGTATTATACATGATTAAATACCGTATACCCGCCGTGTATTATGCATGATTAAATACCGTATACCCGCCACGTAGTACATGATTAAATACCGTATACCCGCCGTGTATTATACATGATTAAATACCGTATACCCGCGGTGTATTATACATGATTAAATACCGTATACCCGCGGTGTATTATACATGATTAAATACCGTATACCCGCCGTGTAGTACATTATTAAATACCGTATATCCGCCGTGTAGTACATTATTAACTACCGTATACCCGCCGTGTAGTACATTATTAAATACCGTATATCCGCCGTGTAGTACATTAGTAAATACCGTATACCCGCCGTGTAGTACATTATTAAATACCGTATACCCGCCGTGTAGTAAATTATTAAATACCGTATACCCGCCGTGTAGTACATTAGTAAATACAGTATACCCGCCTTGTAGTACACTAGTAAATACCGCATACCCGCCGTGTAGTACATTATTAAATACCGTATACCCACCGTGTAATACATTATTAAATACCGCATACCCGCCGTGTAGTATATTAGTAAATACCGTATATCCGCCGTGTAGTACATTATTAAATACCGTTTACCCGCCGTGTAGTATATTATTAAATAACGTATATCCGCCGTGTAGTACATTATTAAATACCGTATACCCGCCGTATAGTACATTAGTAAATACCGTATACCCGCCGTGTAGTACATTATTAAATACCATATACCCGCCGTGTAGTACATTATTAAATACCATATACCCGCCGTGTAGTACATTAGTAAATACCGTATACCCGCCGTGTAGTACACTATTCAATACCGTATACCCGCCGTGTAGTACATTAGTAAATACCGTATACCCGCCGTGTAGTACATTATTAAATACCGTATACCCGCCGTGTAGTACATTAGTAAATACCGTATACCCCCGTGTAGTACACTATTCAATAACGTATACCCGCCGTGTAGTATATTAGTAAATACCGTATACCCGCCGTGTAGTACATTATTAAATACCGTATACCCGATGTGTAGTACATTAGTAAATACCGTATACCCGATGTGTAGTAAATTAGTAAATACCGTATACCCTATGTGTAGTACATTAGTAAATACCGTATACCCGCCGTGTAGTACTTTATTAAACATACTAGTAGCAGATTATTCTGTTGATGTCATACCTACATCAATTACCAACCAATCAGCGGACAGGGAAAAAGTTCCAGGGTAAATTCGGAGCTATTAGGCAGAATCTCTTAATTTTGATTGGTTGACAAGGTAAACAAACCAAAAAACTCTTGTTAACAATTAAAATTTTGAAGAGTATTTATGAAGGTTTAATCATACATTTGTGCAATGTATTCATAATTGTGGAATAATGAAAAAAAGAAGTAAATTTTACATTTTCCTCGTGTTTCTACATGCTAGTATGTGGGTCACCAGCCTCCGACCCAAACAGATTTTTGAGTACGTTGTTTTGATCAAACTATGTTAGGTCCTTCAAAACAAGTAAGCAAACATATAGCTTTAGCTTATAGCTATAATGTAGGTCTATGGAAAATGAAAAAGTGTAGCATCACCTAATGGAGTCTTACACCTGGCACGGAAAGGAGGGGGTTGTTAGCCTCACTTATTAAAACAAACGTGCGTTGTGTATACTATACACAGGTCTGTGAATTTTCTGCGTAATGAAATTTAATGTTCGACTTTAACACTTGCCAGATGGGCCTACCTTCAAAACCGTTAGAGTTTATATTACTTCAGTCATACTGAGGTCGCTGAAGATGTGCATCATGCACTTGATACTCCTTTGGCAATTTTAAAGGGACACACGGCAATCTTGAAGTATTTAAAGGGACACGCGGCAATCTTGAAATATTTAAAGGGACACGCGGCAACTTGAAGTATTTAAAGGCTTGAAGTATTTAAAGGGACACACGGCAATCTTGAAGTATTTAAAGGGACACACGTCAATCTTGAAGTATTTAAAGGGACACACGGCAATCTTGAAGTATTTAAAGGGACACACGGCAATCTTGAAGTATTTAAAGGGACAAACGGCAATCTTGAAGTATTTAAAGGGACAAACGGCAATCTTGAAATATTTAAAGGGACAAACGGCAATCTTGAAATATTTATCAAGTAATAAAGGGAGACACGGCAATCTTGAAGTATTTATCAAGTATTAAAGGGACACACGGCAATCTTGAAATATTTATCAAAGGGACAAACGGCAGTCTTGAAGTATTTATCAAGTATTAAAGGGACACACGGCAGTCTTGCAGTATTTATCAAGCATTAAAGGGACACACGGCAATCATTGAAGTATTTAAAGGGACAAACGGCAATCTTGAAGTATTTAAAGAAACAAACGGCAATCTTGAAATATTTAAAGGGACAAACGGCAATCTTGAAATATTTATCAAGTATTAAAGGGACACACGGCAATCTTGAAGTATTTATCAAGTATTAAAGGGACACACGGCAATCTTGAAATATTTATCAAAGGGACAAACGGCAGTCTTGAAGTATTTATCAAGTATTAAAGGGACACACGGCAGTCTTGCAGTATTTATCAAGCATTAAAGGGACACACGGCAATCTTGAAGTATTTATTAAGCATTAAAGGGACACACGGCAATCTTGAAGTATTTAAAGGGACACACGGCAATCTTGAAGTATTTATCAAGTATTAAAGGGACCCACGGCAATCTTGAAGTATTTATCAAGTATTAAAATGAGCGATTTAAAAATCCATTATCAGTATGTCTTTAAATCTACCAGCATATAACACAGACCTAATAACAAATAGATTGGACACTACGAAAATTATCTTTTCACGTGGCACAAGGCGAAAATTTCGCAAAATATTTCCCGACTTTAAACACTCATATCATAAGGAGTTTTATAGATACAAGTTTCATTCATGCCAAATCCCATCACAAATTAATTTCCTTTCCAATGATAGTATTATTTTTTTCTTACTTTTAGAGCAAAAAAAAGTTTGACGGAAACTTTGACCATGTCAAAACCTTGATTTTAAGAGAAAAGCGATAAAATTTTGACATACTCTTTTTATACTATTTCCAATTTTGAAAATAAACATAACTTATTATAATCCAATTTTGCTTTTCACTATGAATCTTTTGAATGCATTCTCGTCAAAATCAGTGAGTGAGAAGATAGAAGTAAACGTTAAGGTGCCACGTGATATTTTGGTTACTTCATTGGTTAAGATAGGAAGTTTCCTATCTGTTTATTAATATATCTGTGCATATAATTATAAAAGGCAATACACGTGGGAGTATTTAATTTTTCGTTATTCTACCACGTGTTTATTATTGGTGGAATATTGCACAGACAATTTACTAATGTGTTATTAGGTCTGTGAATATTGTCAATAGTAATTCATAACTTTCCCATCATGCCAGTAGTTACACATTTCCGAGATGTTGAGAAAGAGTTTACTCGGAGTTTATCCTCAATTTCTAAGTCGGAAAAATCAAAATATAAGGCATAATTTAAATTAAATGTATCAATATTGGTGTTCTAAATCAGACAGCACCAAAAGAAGATACATAACTGTACACAAAAAAAATAAAGCTTTTAATATAATTATCACTAGCGGATCCAGGGGTGGGGGCGCACCCGGCGCTCCCACCTTTTAAATTCCAGATTATACATGTATGTCCCCCACCCTTTTAAATTTCAGATCATACATGTATGTCCATGTTACTGTAGATAAAATATCAAACAATTTCGATGCACGCTCACAGATTTAGTGAAATCCCAATACATGTATATCTTTTTATAGAACGTAGGTCAGACGCTTGGCCACGAATTTACGGCAAGGAAATCGGTGTTTGACTGTCGCTTGTATGAGTGAAACAAAAAAAATAAAGCTTTTAATATAATTATCACTTTACGTTAGTTTTATAAAGGGCTAAGATCAGTTGAGCATCAACGATAAACACGGAGTTAACCCCCTACCAGAATGAGGAGGTGTTTTATTTTATTGATCACTGATTTGTCAACTTATTTTGATGATGTCATGTGAATTTATGAATATGCAAAAACAAGTTGTTTTGAATTATTCAGATAATTACTAATAATGCAATTTTGTAAGGGAAAAATAGGGAAGCCGCGGGTTAAAAGGAAAACAAGATTGTCGCGTGTCTCTTTTAAAATGGCGCTGCAGCACATTACGGAAAACAAACCAAATTGAAATTTTATCGACGGAACATTCTCTTTCTAGAAGTGTTATGCTGGTTAAACAAAAAAGAAACATTAGACAGACTATAAGAACAGTGGATTTGCTGCTTCTCTACGTACCCAGTAAAAGGGCCCTACTCAAAACCTTTTTAGCTATTACTGGTCATCATTTCTGTGCTACTGTCTTAAGAATAGTTTTTCTTAATATTAACTGAAAGGAAAAAGAAACGCGACACGGGATTTTTCGCTATATATTGTATGTAGTGCACACTTAATTCCATATATACTCCAAGGAAATCCCAAGATGTTTTGTAAACAAAAAAGTTGCAGCTAGTTTGAGAAAGGACAGAACTGTGATGCTGTAGACGTTGTAATCACAGAATACGTTGTAACAAGAAATTCTTAAATGTTGAAGTTCTTCTTTGAAAAATTGAGCCAGTTCAGTACTGTATTTAACGTATAGAGTTTGCAAAATTTTGCATCCTAAGTTTGCTCACATGCTAGAGCCAAACGCGAACTCTGTCAATAATGAAACTTTGCATGAATACTATTTGCTGTGTTACGTGCTGTTTTAGTCTTTTTTTTCGAAAGGAAATATCTTACATAGCCATGTACCATTCGATTAACAGCAGCATATTGTACATACAATATATAGCGGAAATTCACGTGTCGCGTTTCTTTTTCATTTTAGCATATATAATATATATAAATACCCATCTACCTTCCCATCCCGGGTACAAACTACATGTGGGCAATTTTATATGTGTGTGTGGTGGGTGAGAGGGAGGGGTCACACATGACATATGGAACAAAATATTTGCCTCCTGTGGTATATGGAAAATAGAACTTGCCTATATGTAATTATTTTTTTGTCTATATGGAATAAATTAGATAAATTAAAAAAATGATATTGGTATGGGAAATAAGATTTTGCTTATATGGCACATGGAAAAAATAAATAACAGAGACGCACATGTAATTATTAAATACAACTTATGTTGTGTTTTGTTGGGTCAGGTGACTGTAAAGGACCGAGTGTTCCCCCGGTATATGCCCGTATAACCACAGTATCCATATAAAGGACCGAGTGTTCCCCCGGTATATGCCCGTATAACCACAGTATCCATATAAAGGACCGAGTGTTCCCCGGTATATGCCCGTATAACCACAGTATCCATATAAAGGACCGAGTGTTCCCCCGGTATATGCCCGTATAACCACAGTATCCATATAAACAACCCGTTTGTTTACATTCCACTGGATGGAAATTGTTTCTTTACAAACATAAATAACTGTGGTTATTACATATAAGAGATGTGTTCTGAGTTACACCTCAAGACAACTTTTGGGGCACATTTTTCAGCCAAAGTTTTTAGCATTTATATGAACAATTTTAATCATACTTAAACAAATATCATATCTTTAGCACTGGAATTATTAACGGTAAATAAAAAACCCATTTGTTTTGAAAATACAATACATTCACTTTTTTTTGTTGATAATACATATTTTACAGCAGCGGACATTTATGAAATCTCAAAATACTTCATTTAGCTGCATTACAAGTTTTCTAATTGAAATTCTTTTAAAAAAAAGAATAGAAAACAAAATGCATAATTATGATAAGTGATAATTATTTCTCGTCACGCAGAATGTTCCAAATAAACAATATCAAAATGACAGACAAGAACTTGAAAGGGCGACGAGCACGACTATGAAAGTAAACTTACCAGCCCGACTCTCGCTGTCTGCCGGCTTCACTTGAATAGGCCGATTCATCTGAAACAAGGGAAAGACATCTCTGAATATATATGACAAATTATTATAACATATATATATATATATATATTGAAGATGTATACAGGTAACGCTAAACAACGGCTCTCCCGATAGAAATAAAGCAACGCTCTTAAAACAGATTTTCAGAACATAACTTTATCGAAAATTACCGATTAGTTCGATTAAAGGGACACGCGGCAATCTTGTTTTTTCAAAACTCTCGGCGTCGCGTTAGTTTTTTTTCGCAACTTGCATATGTTCAATCATTAACAGTAATTGTTAGAATAGTTCAAAACAAACTGTTTTTACATATTATTGACATTTGATAATATTGCACCAATAATACATTTAAAAAATGTGTAGAATTTTGAAGAAAGTAGAATTCTCATTTTTTTATTTAAATTATATGCAAGCAGTTTTAAGTGAAAATGGTACAGGACACCGGAGCATTGTGGTGTAGTGGTTAGAGTGTCTGCTTTGCATTCGGGAGGTCGTGGGTTCGAGTCCACTGACCGCGTCATACCAAAGACTTTAAAAATGGAGTAGTCACTTGTAACCCTTGCCTGACGAGCAAATAATGGGTCTGGTCAAATAATGACGAGCAAATAATACGTTTGGTCAACCTTGTGTCAGAATAATGTGTCTGGGTGGGGTATCTTGTTTACTACGGCGTGGTATTCCAGTGTGGCAGCACTATAAAGAAACCATTGAGTTCGCTGCTTCAAGTAGACATATCATCACATCCCACAGCAACACACAGAGAAAAGTCCAGACATTGTGCCTATAATCGTCGGGTAGAACGCCTGCCTTAGGTGGAGGGACTCTAATCCTTAGAAATACACACGTCTAATGCCTGATATAACACTCAAGAGTGCCATGTGTCCCTTAAGGTCAAACGTCAGTATTTCATACATAATCTGCGTAAATTGTTAAAACTTGTTAAAGGAAACCCAAACACGATTAAATCATCATATTAGTTACACAATTATTACTTATAAAGGACATTTTCATTATTCGTGAAATTCCGTAGTTTTTCCGTCCATCACCGGAGAGATACGGACGCATATCATGTGTGAAAGTGAGCAAGATTTGTATCATGAGCCGAATTTGATACATCAATAAAATCACCATCAGCTACAAGATAGCGCAATTACCCATCGACAGCCCACCAGACATTCATAGATAAACAATCCATGCGAAATTTGTTTTTTTTTGGATTACCTCTGTGCGCGGAAGTATGTGGCATTTTATCACGTGGAATTCAGACAGCAAATAACTTCCTCATTGTTTATATGTGTTACATTTTTCTGTTCGTCTGCTCATTTAGGTCATATACCACTATTGCATTTCCCATAGGTCTCCATTATAGCCTTTTGGCCTACAACCCCTATTCCTATATCGGAACGGATGAAAAAACCTAACTGTTTTTAAAGAACTATCTTAGAGACACTCAAAAATGACCAGCAAATTGGGGATAATCTGATGCTTTCAGCCTCTAATAGTTCACTCTAGGTGGCCACCCCCAGAATGGCAGTAAAGAAATTTTACTTTTTGCAAATATACTCTCAGTAAAATTGTATCCATAAAAATGCAAATTTCAGTCAAAATATCCTAAATCAACATGTTTTATGATGGAAACATAATATTTTGATGTTTTATGGGGATTTGTTATGATTTGGGTAATTTAATCCAATCAGAATCTACCTTACAATCTGACTATATGCCCTAATAGACCCTATACTTTTTTCAACCAATCAGAAGCCCCAAAACAATAGTGGTATCTGACCTAAAGTAAGATATTAACAAGTCGCGAAAACCCATTTCACAAAATCTTAAGAGCATTCGAAAATTTGTCATTTTAGTGAGATCCAAATATAATCATCTGTTCATACTGAACACCGCAGAATTCAGATAGACCTTGGTAAAATCATTGACGTATGTCCATGGTAAATCAGCGTCTCCATGGCCGATTGATTGACGACGTTGCTTCTGGACTCACAGCACTATTATCTCCATTAAACACTCGTGCCCTACAGATGAAGGAGGTAGATAAAAAAAAAACAAGTTCGCTTTTCTACATTTTACAGGATACATTGATTTATCTTTACCAGGTTCTAAATCTACAGCATTTTAGGAAGAGTTCACAGAAAAATGCATGTTGATGTAAGATTTCTAGGTAATTATGCCTCATTTTACACATCATGGGTCTAATCACCACGGGGTTGTATTTTTGTCTAAATGTTGATAGGTGTCACGCAAACATCAAATTAAAAAAAGTTCAATCTGGTAAATATTTGTTAAATGTGTTTTAAATTGCAGATATTGGATCAATGAAGAATTTAAGCATAAATACATGTTGCAAAATCTTTTTTATCTCTATGCCACGAACAAAAACATTACAATGGGACCCTATGGAAAATTAATTGTGGTGTGAGACGTTGTAAACCTTCGCCTCTCACCGCTGCGGGTTCGATTCCCAACGGGAGCTCGACGTATAAGTGAGGACGTGTCGATTCTTACTAATGGCGGGAGGTCTACATATGTGCAGTACTGATTCTACAAAGGAAAAGTGGGTGGTCTGCCTCCACAACAAAACAAATCGACCGTCATATATAACCTTGTTGAAAATGACGTAAAACATCATACTTAACCAAACCATGGTAACACCACACTAACAGTAGATGTTCTGATGTCATTACCAGGGGGCGTAGCGTGGCCTGTTTTCAATGTACTCCTAAAACGAGGTACGAAGCTTAACTTGGTAATGTCCACCCTTAACCCGCTCGCCCCTCTTTTTATTGCATTTTTCAAGGAGGGGGAGGAGAAGGAGGATGAGGAGCAGTAGCACGAGGAGCAGCACGAGCAGGAGGAGGAGCACAAGCAGAAGGAGGAGGAGCAGGAGGAGGAGCAGGAGCACAAGTTGCAGGAGAAGGAGCAGGAGGAGGAGCAGCAGCAGCAGGAAGATGAGGAGGTGAGGAGCAGGAGCAGGAGCACGAGATGCAGGAGAAGGAGCAGGAGGAGGAGCAGGAGGAGGAGGAGGAGGAGCAGGAGCAGGAGCACGAGTTGCAGGAGAAGGAGCAGGAGGAGGAGCAGCAGGAAAATGAGGAGGTGAGGAGCAGGAGCAGGAGCACGAGATGCAGGAGAAGGAACAGGAGGAGGAGGAGGAGGAGGAGGAGGAGGAGCAGGAGCAGGAGCAGGAGTTGCAGGAGAAGGAGCAGGAGGAGGAGCAGGAGGAGGAGCAGCAGCAGCAGGAAGATGAGGAGGAGGAGAGGAGCAGGAGCACGAGTTGCAGGAGGAGGAGGAGGAGGAGGAGGAGGAGGAGGAGGAGGAGGAGGAGGAGGAGGAGGAGGAGCAGGAGCAGGAGCAGGAGCAGGAGCAGGAGCAGGCCATGTTCTTATGGTGTGGTAACTTGTTTCGTCTTGAACATGATGTGAGACCAGACTTTAGTTTATTCTATGTCGGAACGTAATTAAAATCAAAGTCAATGAATACAAGATACGAAACAGACCGTATACACACATGTTTTCCCCGAACCAGAGCTGAAGACGCAGCGGAAGTATACTTCTAGTGTTCAGAACATCCCAGTAAAGTGGGGTTAATTGCTTCAGAGACTTGGCTTTCAGGCAATACATTAGTTTATGAAAATGTGCATGCCACTTACACTCCTCGCATAACAAGAATTTTGGAAACTTATATATTGTTAGCCAAACGGTTAATGTCTCGTACTGGATTTGGTAGCACGCGCATGTATTAAGCCGTTGATGTTACATTCTGATTTGTTTACCAATACATGTTTGCTGTTTTTTATGACATTCTTTTTTATAGCTACTTCAGTTGTCTATACTATCAATCAGTAGTTTATCTATCAATCAGTAGTTTTACTATCAATCAGTATAGTTTATTTATCAATCAGTAGTTATGCTATCAATCAGTATTTTATATATCAGTCAGTAGTTTTACTATCAATCTGTAATTTTACTATCAATCATTCGTTTATCTATCAATCAGTAGTTTATCTGTCAATCAGTAAATGTTCTATCAATCAGTAGATTATCTATCAATCAGTAGTTTATCTATCAATCAGTAAATGTTCTATCGATCAGTAGATTATCTACCTATCACAAGTGTTGAGGATTTCTCGACAAAACGACAATGTTGATATTTTACTCGTGGCCTTATTGCGCAACACTGCTATTGATTACCCGAAACGCTAGCCGCACGGAATAAATAACACGGCACGGAATAAATAACACGGCACGGAATAAATAACACGGAATAAATAGCACGGAATAAATAGCACGGACTAAATAGCACGGAATAAATAGCAATAAATAAATATATTCATGTAGAACCATTTTAAAAACAAGTCAGAGTGATGTGCGTTAACTATGTGCTTTGTTGGAAGTGGCGATGACATGGTGGCCGTTTGTACAATCTCGCCTACAGATGGAGGTAGATAAAAAACGAAACAAATCCGCTTTTCCACCTTTTACAGGACTTTACATTGCATACATTGATTTTTCCTTACCAGGTTCTAAATATACAGCATTTTAGGAAAAGATCAGAGAAAAATTCTTGTTGATAAAATATTTCTAACTAATTCTGCCTCTTTTTACAGGTCATGGGTCTAATCACCACGGGGTTGTATTTCTGTCATGGATCTAATCACCACGGGGTTGTATTTCTGTCATATGATTACGCTAAATTTTGATAGGTGTGATGCAAACATGAAATTAAAACTTTTTCAACCTAGTAAATAGTTGTTAATTATGTCTTAAATTGCAGATATCGGATCAATGAAGAGTTTAAGCATAAATACATATTGTAAAATGTGTTTATCTCTATGCCACGAACAAAAACATTACAATGGGACCCTATGGAAAATTAATTGTGGTGTGTCTGGGACGTTCATTCTCACACCTAGCGTATTCTCGCGTATTCTCGCGGTCTCACATCTCGTGCTATCAAAACATACGTTCACGCGTCACTTTCTCACAACTCGCGTTCTCGTTCTCACAACTCGCGTTCTCGTTCTCACATCTCGCGTTATCGTTCTCACATCTCGCCTTCTTACATTTTCGTCCAGAATGCGAGATCGCAACACAAAAGTACAGGATCGCCAATTGCTTGAACTATCAGAACGCAATAAAATAGGGCGAGAAGGGGCCTAAAATAGTTGATTTAATCACTATGTATACGACACTGCGCAACACACTAATTAATTTCTGATCTAAATTATTTTCTATAAAATTAATATTCTTTAAATATATTTTACTTGCACTTAAGCTATACAACAAGAGCCTATATATGAATTAAATAAACACCTATAGGGTATTTAACACACGTCAATATCTGGTTGGGATTATTTTCACGTATCAGTGCTGTTGTAAACTATCGTACGCCATGGTTTTATTAGCCAATTTTACGATATATGTAAACTATTTCTACTGATGACATAACATATTTTGAGAATCAAAACTCTATAGACACGATATAAACGGCTTTAACTAAGAGGCCAAACCCCAAAACTGGAGCGTCGAATTACGAGTTACTAACTCATAATTCATTTTACGCATTTTCAATCACGGGTAATGTAAGAACTCGTGAGTAAACCTATATTTTTATTATATGACATGAACACATGGATAGTTTTTATTAACGATTTTTTCGTGTAATTTTGCCGTTATCTGACGGTTTCTTTAAATGTTGCCAAGAACTTATTGAAACATACTTTGGAACCATTTTATTTAAAGAAACTAACCCACCAAATAACAGCAAAATCACACTACAAAGCCGTTTATCAAAACACTATCAAGGTGTCCAGGTCATAGAATAATGAATATGTGCCGATTAAAGTATACGTTTATTCATTATTCTATGACCTGGACACAGTTTTGGGGTTTGGCGTGGCATAAAGCTAGAGTTTGGATTCTCAAAATATGTAAGTTATATATAATCCTGGTTGTCAGTAGGTTTAGAAACTGTGTACATCTGTTGTAAAACGTGACTGTTGGTGGTGAGAGCACTTTAACCAATGTATCCTTGTTGGGATGTTGGAATGTCTGCAGCTGCTTTTTAAAATATATAAACGCCATTCTTTTACGCAATTTATGATATAAATTGTTGCGATTAGTGCTTTTATTTTAATTTTATATGTAACATGCTTATGAAAGAGGGTTATATAATAAATCAGCATTATACACCAGTCTTATTGTAATTTCACAAAAAAACTGATGGGAATTAATTTCTTATTTAATATTTAGCTGAAACATAATTTTTTACACAGATTGCGAAACAAGTCCTTGCAAATGGTGCTAATCACTCTCGATGGTTTCCTGGGTAGAACCAGTACTAAGTAATGTGGATTAATTATCTTGCTCAAGGATAGATAACATGGTCATAGCGAGGAACGAACCCACGACCCCCCGATCTGGAGTCCGATTCTTTTACCACTTGACCACGCACTCAACTCATTGTATTATATATACTGGCTGCCAAACCGAAAGGGGAACATTCAGCGTTTAAGTGCATTTTCTGTTAAGTTTATTCATTATGCACACCTAACGTCTCAGTCTCTAGGCTGACCTCAGAACATCATGTTGGGCGTTTTATTCAATGAAATATCTTAGTTCGTTAGGCATGCGAGTTTTTAGAAACATCGCCAAAAATGCGAACAGATTCGTTGCGAACACTCAAGGATTCATAGCACTATGGCAGGTAAAGAACGTTCAATCACAAGAGCTATGCTTCCCATAATTATGTACCTTTGACATAGATACTAACCTGAATTGTAGATAGTTATGTACCTTTGACATAGATACTAACCTGAATTGTAGAATAGAGCGTTTACTCTACCGATTTTTCAAATCCGAGGATTCTTAGCTCTGAAGTGCGTTGCTACATAGCAGGTACATGATGTAAAACATAGCCTACATAGCAGGTACATAGTGTAAAACCATAACAGCGATCATTCTCACAGCTATTGTAGCATGGTCACTGAAATGGCTTTTGTATTCGCACAGGTGTAAATAGTAATGGAAAATAACACCTGTCAGAATAAATGGTGTACTCTTAACTACAAGTTATTGGAAGTTAGAGTATGACAGACGGCTGAAATGGACATGTTACAAAACAAATAGAGTATGGTCTCATCTCGCTGGTTGGTTAAAACACCTCGGAGGACTACGCCTATCTCGACTACGCCCATCTCGACTACGCCCACCTCGACTACGCCCACCTCGACTACGCCCATCTCGACTACGCCCATGCCGACTACACCCATCTCGATGTTTAAATCAAGCAACTCGTTGAGACCATTCTTTGTCTATTACATAAACCATGGTTTAAGTACTATTCTTACTCCTTAATAAGTGTGTTTATATCGCCGTAATGTCCCGTAATCACAGATCTCGTCTACACCAGACTTAACCTGTCCTTGCCAGGCACGATAAGTTAATTAATTTGGCTAGTAACCCTAATGTTGGTGCCAGTATAGACATACTTTCAAGACGTTGGCTTAAAGAACGGAAACACCATAACACGTCTACGTGTCAAATCCAGAAATTAGCATGACGTCATCACAAGAATTTCACCAATTAATGAACAATAAAATGACAATCCTCCACATTTGTGTAGGTACACTCGGAGTTTATCCTTGACGTTCAACTGACTTGAGCACTGTATAAAAACCATTTGTAGTGATACTTATATTTTATACCGAGAGAAAAAAGTTTAGCAAGTTTTTGTTGCACCCTGGAAATAATACATTTTTGGTTGTAAAATCAAGAAACTACTGACATAGACACACTATTTTATTAAACCCACATCAATAACAGTCGAACATCTTAATGACGTAACGAATAAATGAACATAGGGGCCAAGCCCGTAAAGTCCCAAAATATCAACAGTATTATTTCATCTAAAAAACTTGCTAAACTTTTTTCCCTCAATATATATATATATATGAATATGAAACATATGTTGTCTTGATGGGTTACATATATCTTGAATATTGATAATACTCACCAGAAAATTGTCAGACCATGTTTATCATAATTTGTTTGAACTGGAACGTGGTGTATTTTGATACATCTTTTGTAATGGTGACTTACAGGTTGCGCTATTCTAAATATAGCGTATTCTAAATATAGCATGATATCCGAAATATATCATGGTATTCTAAATATAGCATGGTCACGTGACCTTGGCCACGCTCGAAGTGTAAGGTCACACATATTAAAACATGCCAGATAAATTCTTCAAAATAATTTTTTTAAATTTTTTAATTGAGAGTGCTTATTTTTACCAAATGCACTTTTAAACATGAAATTGTGAGATTACCCTCCACTCTAAAACAGGTAAATCTTACTGCGGTTATGTATGTCAACAAATATGGCGGCACCCATGGAAAGTTCTGTTGGGGGAGACATGCTGGATTTTAACTTTTAGCACAATGGTCTTGGACTTACCTTGGATATAAGACACAACTTTTTGAATTTGTATGTTTGGTTTTATTTTTATCTTCGGAAAAGCTTGAATTGTGGGCTATGGGAAAACAATTAGTGAACTGCAAACTATTCTGAACCATTGTTTAATATATGCTTGTCTGTACTGGCATGTATATATTATAAGGAGAAAACTTAATATGCTTAGATATTGGTTAACCATATTACATCTTAATGAAACTATATTGGTCAAAAAATATATTTTTGAAAAACGATGTTGATAATCATAATAATTATAACATTCCAATTGGGTATATCACATTAAAGATATCCTTGACAACTTTGGATTTTCTGATGTTTGGTTATATCAATTTGAAACAGATATTCCATTTGAATTAATAAAACAACGCTTAATTGAATCATATCACCAGAGTTGGTACTCAAATATTAATAACTCTTAACAGGTTAGAATCATACTGCCGCTATTAACACAGTTTTGATATGGAAACATATTTTAACCTATTAAATGATAACAAATTCCGAATAGCACTGGGTAGATTTCGACTCTCCTCTCACAATTTAGCCATTGAAAATGGTAAATATCTTAATATCCCGCGAGAAAATAGGAAATGTATACATTGTACCCAAAATATAGTAGAAAACGAATACCAGTTTTTGCTTGTATGTCCAATATATAGGCACTTATGACAGAAATATTTTAAACCTTACTTTTGCAGATGGCCACGATAAACACATTTGATGCGTTAATGTCTAATAACTCGAACAGAACAATTATAAACTTATCAAAATATGCTTATTATGCATTTAAACTCGTATTGAAATGCAAGTTTAAATTTCTTTACCACATTTCAACCTTTTTTCCATTTAAAAAGAAAGAAAAAAACACTTTAACGCTTCTCTGTAAACTTCAATGTAGATTTTGTATGCCATGTTATTTTTGTTTTGTTTTTCTTATTTTCTCATATTTGTCTTTGATGTTCTCACTGGATTGTATATGTGTTGTGTGCAGGCTATAAACGTTGTACTGAATGTTTAATGCTGAATAAAGTATATTGTATATTGTATAAACACATGTTACGTTAATAAACTATTTACTTACTTACTTATATTAAAAGCTTTATGTTTAGTGTACATCCAATTATGCATCTTCGTTCGGCTTTTGTCTGTAATCTCGGATGCGACCAAAGGGTTAAATTTTAAACATTTTGATTTTTCAAATAGCGAATACTTAAAGGTCAGGGTTGAGAATAAAAACCTCAAAATGGCCCCAGAGAAACTTTTCTGATCATTTTATGCATTATGCTTCTCAGAGAGGTTTAATCACAAATTTCTAAAAAATAAAGCATTTTCAAACCATAAAATTTGGCATGTAAATACATTAAACATTACTCTATAAAGATACATCAAAATAATCATATAATGTATTTATTTTCCATACTTTCTAGAACAAAACTTTTATTCCTAACTGTCAATTTTGAATGTTGGTGCGTCTATTAATAGCTGTACCTGTGAAAATAAGATCAGTGATTGGTTAGAATGCTGAAACCCTTATCTTGAAACCGACGAAATACTAACTGGCTACAGTATATACATAATGGTGGTAGTAACTACCGAACGCTGGGGATAAGGATAAAGTCCGAATATTACCGGTTGTATATTTCAACATTGCGTAAATGTGTACCAAAACGCGCGGATGATAAAGTTATGTGAACGAACAGTATCGACATTTTCTTTAAGAATATTTTTTGTTTTATTCCATAAACTCACGCGTGGCGCCATGTGTACGTTCTGAATGTGCGGTAAAAGGCCCTCGCATTACGGTATTGCTTTATTTAATAATAATAATTTGTAAATTATGTAGAAAAATTCACTAGACGTTGCTAGTTTAAAAAAAAATAAAGGTTGCCATTTGAGGGGTCGATGTACTATTTTCAAACACGGTTTATTTAAAAGGGCTCTGAAACTCTTTTACGAATGGAATCGCCGAAAAATACTAAAACAACATATTGACAAAAAACATTTTAAAGCAAAGAAAATCACTGCAAATTGATTAAAAATAAATATACACATGTAAAATGTATAAATTGTATGCTTACTTTTCATTTGCAGTGATTTTCTTTGCTTTGAAAGACATTATGTCAGTATGCCATATATGGTAAAAGGGCACGATGACGTCATCGTTCCAAGATGGCCGCCTCCATTTATGTTTCTTTGCAAATTTTCAATAGGTCATATCTCCATTATTTTTCATCGCATTTTGATAATTCTTTCAGCTTTTTTTCAAGTTTTTCAAGGCCCTTTAAAATAAACATTGTTTGAAAATAGTGCATCAACCCCTTTAATTAAATAATCATTACGAGATTCTTCTACAAACAAATTACACTGCCTGGAATTGCAAACAGGTGTTTAAATGGTGTGTTTCTGTATTTTACCCCTATTGTACCTCTTTTAAATCAAGATGTCAGTGTGAGGTTCGAGAGTCGTTATCAACATAGCAAACTAAAAACGCAACTATACGTTTTCTTGAAATTCTAAAACAACATATTGCCGAGAACCGCGACTACAATAGTATATGATGAGAATTCATTCTGTGTTCTCTAGAATAATATATCCAAATAATTGTCTACGCTGCTGAAAAGATTAATAAGCGCTTAAAGATGCTGATGCTTTCACGCAAAGCTTCCTTTTATCAGTCTCTAGGGACGGTCAATTGCATTTTTGACAGAATTGCTATTCACCATGGTGATATAGCATGCATGGTAAACAGTGAACAGTTAAACGCCTATCCATCACGAGACGATGAGGAAGGATGGTGGTATTCGGGATTGCTATACAACCTAACCTTACTTTGTAAATGGATATACTTTCCTCGAAAGTAAGTTGGAGATTTACAAAACAGTCCTGGTGGTGATTTACAAACAGTCCTAGTGGAGATTTACCAACAGTCCTGGTTGGGATTACAAACAGTCCTAGTGGAGATTTACAACCGCTTAGGTGGAGATTTACAAAAAGTCCTGGTGCAGATTTATACTCAGTCCTGGAGGAGATTACAAACAGTCCTGGTCGAGATTTATAAAATCCGAGTGGTACGGGTGAATATCGAACACATAACTATAAAACAAAACTGACCCAGAATACTAACTATACTTACACCGCTGTAAGGATATCCGGTTTGTATATAACACGGTCGATTCAGCAGCATTTCTGTGCCAATAGACTACGTATGCCCTCGCTAGCGCTTTTTGTTAAAACACTATGTTTATGTCTGCAACTGCACAATGTATCTCCTAGCTCTATGGGTTTTTTGTTGAAAATAATAATAAACGTGTGGAGTAAACACACACTATATTAGACACTAAGAATGACACTGTGATGTCTTTTCAGCTACACTTATATTGAGAATATATTGTAAAATACCTTTGTCATCAACAACCGTTGACCAATCGAATCTCACTTGATTTATTTGCGTTACTTTTGCAAGGTATAAATGTAGTCGGAGCACCATGTGGAATTTCCTGACCAATCAAAAACTGTGTTTTCAAATTACGGAATTCACCGAGTCAGTATACATTGTCGTAAAAACATTATCCGAGGTGATCCGATTGGCCAATTGACACGAAAATGGGAACCTTACTTTATTATGTAGCGTAATGTCTTTAATTTATATTCTTTTATCTCCTCAAAGACAAAGACAAAGTCTCGTCAACCCACTTCAATAATTAACGCGTTAATTAAAGCAAAATATATGCGAAACACAGTAATTCGCACGTGTTATCGATTACAGGTAAATTTAAGTATTTTTGAAAACGTAAAAAAAAACATTATTGTAATAAAGCGAATGAATACGTTTAAATTAAAGTAAAATGTATGAGAAACGCAATTAGCTGCACACTTGTCATCAATTTTTAATGAATGTATTTTCAAAAATACTCTTTTTATTGGTATAACTATTTAAAAAAACACGCGATGTTTCAAATTGGAAAATCCACAGGTGATGCAATGAAAAACGAAAAATAAAAAACACACCTTTTCCTGTAGTTTGTTTGAGGGTATATGTATGGCTGTTTGTGCGAGTCATCAGAGGTATCTTATTAATTAGAGTAAAAGGTTTAAAATCGATTTTTGGTCAGGGATAAACGTCAACATTTTAAATAAATAAGAAATAATAGTATATGTTTTAATAAAAATAAATAAATAATAATAATAATAAAAAAAAAACAAAAAAAAAACAGTGGTATAACTCGTCAGTTGCTAGTAAAATGGTTAGCAATTACATGTAAGCATATACATATATGTGATTCTAAAAAAATACGGGGTTATCTACAGTCAATGTAACTATACGGAGTTATCTAACGCCAGTGCAAATATACGGAGTTATCTACCGTTAGTGCAAACGATCGCAGTTATCTATAACCTGACACATACGTACAGTCAATGTATTCAGAGATTTTAGCACACTTAAAATTATCAACAAGTTCTACAGATGCTTTATCTACAGAAGATTTTATACTTTTAAACGAATAAAATATTAGAATACTTGAAACTTTTACGAATGGAATCGCCGAAAAATACTAAAACAACAACAAATGTTCGACCTCGTTCTGAATCCTACATGGATGAATAATCCGCAACTCTGTGCAGCTAAATCAATTCACATCGCTTTAATATTACTAAACATTAAATTTTCTGCAAGTTTATCTTGTTTTCATAAAACACTCCACTTCCGGTTTATTACGTAATGGAAACTCCACTTCCGGTGAACTTAGGTTAGAAACCACGAGAATTTTAACT
Organism: Cyrtodaria siliqua; assembly: GCA_037043455.1. Taxonomy (NCBI): domain Eukaryota; kingdom Metazoa; phylum Mollusca; class Bivalvia; order Adapedonta; family Hiatellidae; genus Cyrtodaria; species Cyrtodaria siliqua. Next base: position 57,752 of record JAWPHD010011884.1, read on the forward strand.
AGTTTACATTTCTCTAATTTTTCCAGACGAGAGCTCCGACTGTCATAACGCACGTCGACAATACAAACAGGAATAGCGGTAAACAGGGCATAATGTTATAGACAATAGACAGTATTGATGAAGATTTGATTTTAAAAGCCACATATGGATTTTATATAACATTACGAGAGTGTTCGATCACGTGTCTGTTTCTATATACGTAAAGGTCAACATCATGTGAATTCCAATGTCTAACAATCGAGTGTATTCCAATGACTGGTTCTATATACGTAAAGGTAAACAATCAAGTTTACATACGTAAAGGTAAACAAGCAAATGTATTCCAATGTCTAATTCTTTATAGGTAAAGGTAAACAAGCAAATGTATTCCAATGTATAATTCTTTATAGGTAAAGGTAAACAAGCAAATGTATTCCAATGTCTAATTCTTTATAGGTAAAGGTAAACAAACAAATGTATTCCAATGTCTGGTTCTATATAAGCAAAGTCCAATGTCTGGTAATATATACGTAAAGGTAAATTTCAGTGTCTGGTTCTGTATATGTAAAGGTAAACAATCACGTGTATTCCAGTGTCTGGTTCTGTGTCTGGTTCTGTATGTGTAAAGGTAAACAATCACGTGTATTCTAATTTCGTTTGCGAAATAGTGACACAATTACATTCGTCACAGTGACTTATTTTTAAAATAGTGTTGTCACCGCGAAGGGACGCGTAGTGACGTGAACACGGACACACGTAAACACAGGTACCGCTGGAGTATAGTGGTTAGCGTACCGGCTCAGTGATTAAAGGGTCACGAGATGTATCTCAGAACGGATCGAATTTTGGCCAACTTTCGAAATACTATAAAGTAAATTCCCCTCCCAGACCAGTCACTCGGATAATACTTGATATTGAGGTCCCCAAATACAACCTTCAAATGCACCATGAATCACGCACGCACATAGATTCGCCGCAGCGTGGCCTCGTAGTAGAGCAACCTCCTCACATAACGGGACGTCGTGGGTTCAATCCTTGGTTTAAAAGCCTTCATACAAATGGTTCTACTAGCTCCCTTGCTTGTCGGTCAGCATATATAAGGTAGATCTAGGACAGGTCGGCGCGGTGTTAAGTATAATATGACTGGGTGAGATATCGTGGCATATGTCTATGAATGAATGAAAGTCTTTATGTATCGAGGGTGACCCAATTAGTTTATACTAATCTTCCTTGGGGCCCTCTGTAACAAATACATGATACAAAATACAAGAAAGGCAAGATACATACGATATATGTAAACAAAATAACATTGTTGGTGGTGGTAGTTTGAACGATATTTACACAATAATAAGATGAGATGATATCTATATCGAGTTTAATGTTGTTTTTCCTTTATCCATTTCATGCAGTTGTTTGTAAAACTTTTCATTGTTGCACACTTCTGAATGTGCTCTGGAATATTATTCCATAAAATGGTCCCGGAGTAAGACATGCTGCCCTTGAAAAGTTCCCGATTAGGCTTAGGAATACTAAAATTAGTATCAGTTAGTGATCGAAGACTTCTGTCAGTTGAATTACGAGTAGTAAACATATCGGAAATATATAAAGGGGCAGTATTGTTCGAAACTCTATACATGAATTTGGCCCTTTGAAGTATAATTCGCTGATCAATTGTGAGGCAATTTAGTTATTCCATAGCGGCTTGAAAAGTAATATACTGTTCACCTTAAATAACGTGACATGCCCTTTTTTGCATTATTAAAAGGCTGTTGATATTTTTTCGACTTGTGTTACCCCAGATTACATTACAAAAGTCTAGATGTGGCTGTATGTAAGCTTTATAGAAAATAATTCGATAATTCAAAGGAATAAAATATTTTATTCTTGACAGTAACCATACATTTCTGGCTATTTTTTTCTTAATAAACAATATGTGGTCATCCCATTTTAAATTTTCATTTATATTTACTCCTAAAATTTTATCACCGGTAGTAATCTGTAAATCAATGTCATTATAGCGCAAAGAAAGTGATTTATTTTTTAATCTGGCACCACGATGTGGTGTGGTTACAAAAAGGACTTTCGTTTTTGACGCATTTAATACCATACCGTTATGCAAGCACCAGACTTTCAAAATATCAAGAGCTTTCTGCAGATTTATTTCTATTATATCTTTGGATTCGTTTATATCGTATATGGTAGTATCGTCTGCATACATATCTGTATTAGAAACAATGCCATTCAGTTCAAGGGGAAGGTCATTGATGAACACCAAAAACATTAAAGGTCCTAGTATGGACCCTTGAGGTACCCCACACGTTATTGTTTGTTCCTTAGAAATAGCACCTTTCAAAGATACGACTTGTTTCCTATCTGACAGGTAAGAGTTGAACCATTGCAGTGTAAGCTCGCCACATTTATATAACTTTAATTTTTGAAGCAAAATGTTATGATCCACCAGATCGAATGTCTTCCGGAAATCTATCATTATAGCACCTGCAAATTTTCCTTCATTTAATGCCTTTAGCAATTTATCTATCATATAAACCAAAGCTGTTTCACAGCTATGTTGTTTCCTGAAACCACTTTGTGACTTACATAAAAGCTGATAGAATTGTAGAAAACTCATGAATGAATCATGGACATGTCTTTCAATTAATTTTGATATTGTAGGTAATACAGATTAAGGCTTGGTATTTCAGTGTGCCAGCACTATAACGCTGAGCATTGAATTTGCTGCTTCAGGTAAATACCTCGCGATATGACGGAAAGCTTGTTAAAAGCGACGTTAAACCCCATCCATAGATATATAGTACTGTTGGGACAATACGCTTTAGGAATATACAAGCACGCAGGCACGCACGCACTCAAAGATTCTTCTTCTTCTTCCTGTTCCGCCAGGTTCTTGTTCCGGTTTGTCTGTACATTTCTATATCGTATTTGGAAAAAGTACAAATACACGATTTCTTGGCATTGTAGACGAGCACACATCAATGTTTTATGGAGGACAAATGTAATGATCGTCGTGTTCTTAATAGAAAATCTGGGATTGTCAGAGATATAAAATATTGCCATCTATTTGATGTAAGATTAATTCTGAAAGTAAAGGGAATCCATATAAAATAATAGAATGGAGTCACGCGAGTGTTTACGACATATTTTAATTATTCAGGCGGTTTTGAAATAATGCCTCTGGAAGATTTTGATCAGCTGTTTGACGGATTGGTCCGGGTGGATAGTTGTCGATATTAGTGTAGGTTAATATCCTTCCTCGTCCTTAACCTTTGTCGTAATTCTACTATCAACTAAGTGATTCTATAAATTATTTTTGATTTATTATCAGATTTATACCTGAAGGTATAATGAATATTGTTTTATCGTAACGACAACCAAGGGAGTCGTAAACCGTTTCGAAATAACGATCCACAAGACTGCCGTAAATGAGACTTAGCTTCGGCCTAATGACGGTTTCCATAAGTACATGCTTTGTTCTTTGTTATACATGTATACTCGCGTATTGATGTGTGTGTGTGTGTGTGTGTGTGTGTGTGTGTGTGTGTGTGTAGTTCTAAGGTTTAGAGTCCCCCCGCCAACATACTCGATAAGCCTTTCGGTATCTCACCGAGAATGGGTACAATCGAGTCTGGACTTTTAAACTGTAATATTGAATTTTGAAATTTACATAGGCCTTGCCAACACGTCTGTTTAATGCCTGAATATAATCCAAAAACGGAGTCAACATCAGCGGTTAATTCAACCTAATTCGTGAGTTGATTCCTTCCGGTCCTCTCGTGTATTGATGATATAGAGAATATCATGTTAGTGCCTGATCACATCCAGTTTATCAGGTGAGGCTGAGAAACAAATGGTCCGAGGCTGTGCCGAGGGCTTCATATTGTTCGTGCCGAACCTGATAAACTGGATACGATCAGGCACTATTCCATTTATCATGTTGATCGTTTAAAATCATTTAATTTACCTTTTTTCCATTTTCTTCCCATTTTTTCCTTTCAAATATACCCAGACGTCATCAAAAGATGTGCTGACGTCATCAAAAGTGGTGCACTGACTGGATAGGAACGTAACTGCCGAGATATAGAGAATATTATGTCAAGGGTATTTTACTATCACGTTTATTAGGCGAGGCTTAGAAAACGAAGAATGGCGAGGCTCTGCCGAGCCATTCTTCGTTTTCGTGCCGAGCCTAATAAACTTGATAGTAAAAGGCACTGACATAATAATCTATTTATCATGTAGATTATCCATATTTTCTGTATGAATTACTAATATTACCTTTTTCTCAGAATGGTACGCTTATCGAGGACGTCGCCATGTTGTTTTTTTTTGTTTGTTTTATGACGTCAGGCAAAGTTACATGCATGACGTCAGATAACATTACGTACAATAAACGCCGAGGGATTTCGCATTGATTTGCTTTATTGGTCAGTGCCTAATTAAAGCAAAATTTAATAGGTGCATATCTGCATGATAAAATGTTTTATCTCAGGCACCCTGTTTCTCGGCAGAATTATGCAGATCGACATGATCAAATACGTATACATACATGACATTTCAGCTTTTAAAGTAGCCATCCCACCAACAACAGCCAACTTATTTAACAACATATGTAAACCGTTTCGAATCCTACTGACGACGAGGTATATAATTTTATATACAAGTTAAACATTTTGAGAATCCGAACTCTATAGACACAATATAAACGCATTTAACCAGCCAGGGCAATACCCGAAACTGGAGCGTTTAATAAAGAGTTACCGACTCTTAATTCATTTTACGCATGTTCAATCACGAGTATTTGAAGGAACTGTGAATAAATATAGTTTTAATCGGCACATATACATTATTATATGACTTGAACACCTGTATATTTGGAACGTTATTTTTGTAAAGGGACTGGTAGCGATCTGGAAGACTAATGGGTGTCAATCCAAGTACATGACCTGAATGCATGAATAGAGTTTTGACAAACGGTTTGTAGTGTAATTTTGCTGTTATTGTTGACATATTGGCACGATTCAGGACATGCACGCGTAAACTGTACTCGATATCTCGATAATACGTGCAAATGACATGCTGTGCACGATATCTCGACAATAAGCACCAATGACAAAGCAGAATAGTCAAATGCCAAATTGTCGGAACCAATCAGATTTATTCCGTAGTAGTTTCGTATAATATTTTTTGAAATATCTCGACATATTATGGTTTAAAAAATGTTGCCTTATAGAAGGCTCGAACGCTGAACCTTCGGTTCAGTAGCTAGTACACGACGCTTTCGGTTCAGTAGCTAGTACACGACGCTCTAACCGACTGCGCAGTTTTTTGGCGCAGTTTTGGTTTGTTGCGGTATTAAATAGTATATAATAAATGCCACGATCTGCAATCTGATTGGTAGCGCCGTGGTGTAATGGTTAGCATTGCGGCTTAGTAACCCAGGGATCGCGCGTTCAATCCCAGTTAGGACCGAATTTGGGTTAATTATCGAAATATTTCAAAAGTATTTTCTACCTTACCAGTCCTTCGGATGAGACTTTAAACCGAGGTCTGCTCGCTAAAATGCTTAGTGCAATACACCGAGGATAAATAAACGCTTATACGACGACGCAATCTGATTGGTTCCGAAAATTTGGCATGTGAGCGATCTCAAAGGATTAAAATTGCGACGCACGATATCTTTTGATACACACATACAATGGCATGATGGCTTAAATGGATCAGGTGCGGTTCAAAGTCGGCATTGTCGTAAACATGTGATTAGATTTCCATTCTTCGGATCAATAGGATTCTGTCCTGATTATACATCAGATATGGACACCATGAACAACATTAATATAGTGCGACTGGATACCTGCTTGTCAAATTAATTAGTTTATGTATCGATCCGGAAATTACGACAACAATAATGACCGTAGTTAAGGAGGATTAATACTCTTGAGTACTCGGTAGTTTGTTTTTGGCATATCATTATAAATAACCTTTGATCGACACTAATTAGTTAATACTGCTGAGAATAAAGGAGATATAGGGTATAAACACCTATATTCAAGGATGTCGCAAAAAAGAAAGAGACATCTTTTGCACCGAACGTACATTAAATCTGCAATCATGAGTGCGTTTTCGAGTATCAGTAGATTAGTGTATTGCTTACCGGGTACCAGTCTACTTGGTCATCTCAACCCTGCTATCATACGCGTGTTTCCGGGTACCAGTTTATTATACTGCCTACTGGGTACCAGTCAGCTTGGTCCTACCATGATAGTGTTTTCGGGTACCAGTATATGATACTGGGTACCGGGTTCCAGTCGTCTACTTGATCATCTCAACCCCGCTATCATGAGCGCGTTTTCGGGTACCAAGTAGACTATAATGCGTATCGGGTACCAGTCTAAACACTGCCAATGATCTGGTCCACCACATAACACAAGGTATTAACCATTGTTTTTGTAATAAAGGGAATGTAGCGACACAGCCAAACAGCTCTTTTATTCAGAGTTCTGAAAAGCTTGCAAAAAGGTGAACGAATTACCAAAATCGGATGATAAACAAAAGAGATATGACCATTTGAACGTTGTTCTTAAATGTATATGGGAGCCACCATTTTGAAAACAATGACGTCATAGTTTCATATGGCTATATTAATGCAAACTCCTTAAATGGTCATATAAAGCATTATTGCCATTGGTTATACATATTCTTCATAAAGTTACTTTAATTTTTTCCCCTATAAATGAATAAATTTTCATATATATCAATATTCCATATATGGTCATTTAGAACTGTGATGTCATAGTTCTAAAAACGGTGGCTTCCATATCCGTTTCAACAGAACCTTCAAACGATCATATCTTCTTTGTTTATCATCCGATTTTGATAATTCGTTCACCATTTTCCAAGTTTTTCAGAACTCTCAATAATAAAAAGTTTTTGGTTGTGTCGCTATATTCCCTTTAAGACTGAAGTTTTCAACTCACAAAATGTGTAATTATTTGTAAAATTATGTCAATATATGAACTTCATTTTAAACTGGGTAAAAAAGTTGATAAAGTTGATCTGGAGATGTTATAGTTTTGAAAATAATAACTTTAAACTTCGTCACTATGTCCTAGATTGGAAAAGCTGATGAACAGTGATCTGGGTGTAATCTAATACATTTTTTTGCCAAGTCAATCATTGAAACCTTACAAATCTCGTGCATTAACGAGACTTCCGATTTAGGTTGTTTTAATGATGCGAAGATTTACTCGGAATGAAAAGCCCACATGTGCATGGTGTTGCTTCTTAAATCCTCGAAGCCATATAACCGTATATTACGCAAAATGAGAATCGACTAAAGGCTATATCGCAAACAAAACTAGTAATGCGAAAATAGTAGAGGCTATAATGTAAATTATGAAAATAGTGAAAAGGCTGTATACAAAAAAAATAGAGTAGAGGCTATAACGCACAAAATGAATACAGAGTAGCGGCTATAACGCACAAAATGGGAATAGAGTAGAGGCTATAACGCACAAAATGAAAACAGAGTAGAGGCTATAACTCACAAAATGGGAATAGAGTAGAGGCTATAACTCACAAAATGGGAATAGAGTAGAGGCTATAACGCACAAAATGAAAACAGTGTAGAGGCTATAACTCACAAAATTGGAATAGAGTAGAGGCTAAAACTCACAAAATGGGAATAGAGTAGAGGCTATAACGCACAAAATGAAAACAGAGTAGCGGCTATAACGCACAAAACAGGAATAGAGTAGAGGCTATAACGCACAAAATGAAAACAGAGTAGCGGCTATAACGCACAAAATGGGAATAGAGTAGAGGCTATAACGCACAAAATGAAAACAGTGTAGAGGCTATAACTCACAAAATTGGAATAGAGTAGAGGCTAAAACTCACAAAATGGGAATAGAGTAGAGGCTATAACGCACAAAATGAAAACAGAGTAGCGGCTATAACGCACAAAACAGGAATAGAGTAGAGGCTATAACGCACAAAATGAAAACAGAGTAGCGGCTATAACGCACAAAATGGGAATAGAGTAGAGGCTATAACGCACAAAATGAAAACAGAGTACAGGCTATAACTCACAAAATGGGAATAGAGTAGAGGCTATAACGCATAAAATGGGAATAGAGTAGAGGCTATAACGCACAAAATGGGAATAGAGTAGCAAAATGAAAATAGAGTTTAAACATATTTATTTTACATCGATTGTGAAACAAGTTCTTGCAACTTAGAATAATCACTCTCGATGGCTTCCTGGGTAGAACCAGTACTAAGCAATGTGGATTAATTATCTTGCTCAAGGATATATAACGTGGCCGCGACGGAGGATCGAACCCACGACCTCTCGATCAGGAGTTCGGCGCTCTACCACTGGACCACGCACTCCACTGGACGACGCACAAAATAGAGTAGAGGCTATAACTCACAAAATGGGAATAGAGTAGAGGCTATAACTCACAAAATGGGAATAGAGTAGAGGCTATAAAGCTCAAAATGAAAATAGAGTAGAGGCTATAACGCACAAAATGGGAATAGAGTAGCGGCTATAACGCACAAAATGAAAACATAGTAGAGGCTATAAAGCACAAAATTGGAATAGAGTAGAGGCTATAACTCACAAAATGGGAACAGAGTAGAGGCTATAACTCACAAAATAGGAATAGAGTAGAGGCTATAACGCACACAATTAAAATAGAGTAGAGGCTATAACACACAAAATGGGAATAGAGTAGAGGCTATAACTCACAAAATGGGAATAGAGAAGAGGCTATAACGCACAAAATGAAAATAGAGTAGAGGCTATAACTCACAAAATGGAACTAGAGTAGAGGCTATAACGCACAAAATGAAAATAGAGTAGAGGCTATAACGCACAAAATGGGAATAGAGTAGCGGCTATAACGCACAAAATGAAAACATAGTAGAGGCTATAACTCACAAAATTGGAATAGAGTAGAGGCTATAACGCACAAAATGAAAATAGAGTAGAGGCTATAACGCACAAAATGAAAATAGAGTCGAGACTATAAGCACAGAATAGGAATAGAGTAGAGGCTATAACGTACAAAATAAGAATTTAACATCATGAGAATAAATTGGAGGGTATAACACACGGTTGTTTGTATTGTTTGATGTAAATTTCAGTCATGTTATGTTATGGTTATTACTACAGCATATTATCACGGATTACAGATTTTCCCAGATGCGTTATATACAGTATATTAACTTGTATACATTTATTTTATCTAATCAAGTATACTGTTAGCCCTTCTAAGGCTTATGTAAAAGTAGCGATCCCGCCGACAGCCATATTTTACATGTGTACACCGTTTCTAAACCTACTGACGACGGTGTATATACACTACTCAACTTTTATAATCGGTCACTTTTCAAAGAATTATATATTTTTTTAATAATTCATATTTTCATTTGAAATTTTAAAAGGCGTCGTTTAACAAATATCGATTTATGAGAATTAATCTGCCTTGACTAAAACATTGGTGATAAACTTAATGAAATATTGGTATGTGTTCGGTGATTTCCAGGTTTTAGTTTTCGTTATTTTCAAAAAAAACACTTGGTTTCCGATTATAATAGCTGAGTAGTGTATATTTTGAGAATCGAAATTCTAAAGACACCAACCGCTTTAACCAGACAGGTCAAACCAACAAAACTGGAGCGGCGAATTTAGATTTAGCAACATTAATTTATTCATTTCACGCATATGCAATCGCGGGGTATTTCAAAAACGCGTGAAACTATCTATTATTTAAATCGACATAATTATATACATTATCATATGACCTGACAGACCGGAACACCTGGGTGGATTTTTAATAAACAATTGTGTAGTGTAATGTTTGCCGTTATTTGGAGGTTTAGTTTCTTTAATATTCATAGTTTAGTATTCTGTGAATTAATTCACTAGAAAATAAAAGCAATGATGCTCAATTCCTTTGTTCTGTTGGTAGGAGTAATCTCTAGCAGTGACCACACGTGACCACACGTGACCGCACGTGACACAAAGACAATATCGCATACCCCACATGACATGCGCGCGCATGTAGTCATTAATATAATTGATTTGTATCTTGTGTCGAGCGGGTCAAACAATTTTATCAAATCTTGGGGGACCGACTTTTGAACGGACTTTGACCTAGTGAGAAACCAAGTTCAGTAACCGCGTTTAAACAAAACATCTCAGAATACTAATGCAGTTCAGAATTCCGGATCGATAGTTCGACTTTCCTGTCATGTTAACCGTTACCCTATTTAGGGTCATCTTAATTTCTTTTTTTCATTTTCAACTTGTCCTAACCTTGAACGAAACAGTAATCCTGTCCCTAACCTGACGTGTCCCAAAAAACCCTGACTAAATAATTACTCCGAGCTAGAAAGTTTTAACATATAAAGACCATTAATTAGTATGGGTCAGTTGTCAGGCTGGATTAGTGTATAAGAATGCTGTAATGTAGCATGGTCACTGAAATTCCCTTTGTATTTGCACAGATGTAAATAGTTTAATTGAAAATAACACCTGTCAGAATAAATGGTGTACTCTAACTACTAGTTATCGGAAGTTGGAGTATGGCAGTCAGCTAAAATGGACATGCTACAAAAAAAATGAGTATGGTCCCATCTCGTTGGTTGATTTAAAACATCGATGTTTTACTCTATATATTACATATAAGCTATGACATTGTATACGCCAAAGGGAATAGTTTTAGCTATTACAGAAGCAGTATATATCGGGAAAATACAATATAAACACAATTTGTATTCAAATTCTTGCAAATACAACCATCTTTAATAAGCAAATAAATAATCTGTGTCTGAAAACGTTTGGACATGAGTAAGGCAAGCGGCTTTGAAATCCAGATCACCGTCCATAACATCTTAGACTCATTACGATCTATTTTTAGTTTAGGCCATTCATTTCTCTTCAAATACTTGTTAACAAATTAAACCCCTCATCTGCAGAATTCTCCACTCGTTTTCTTGGCACCTGCGTTCATACATTAACAACAACAGTTAACAGTAAACGCCGGTTTAATTGAAATGTTTAGTGGAAATCGGCTTTCATTTAATGAAAATCCTCGTTTTCTTGAACGAACCGGCATTGTGTTTAATTAAAACCAGAATCCTCTTCAAACAAAAATAATTCAAACAGAATACATGCCAGTGGCTAAATAATCGATAAAAATTAGGGTCTCGAAGAAAATCGCTTTCAATTTTTCAGTCTATCGGTGACCTATATCTTAATATTTTATTAAAGTTCCTAACCCTTTAAACGAAACATCTTTACGTAGTTAACAGACATATGGTTTTAGTTATAGCTTACTGCAGATAGTATGTTTTAGAATGAGCAGTAATTAAAATTCCACGTTTCAGGTTCCGAAGCAGGTAAGCCAGAAGATGTTTGTATATATACATGTATACATTCACTGCGCGTTCCGTTTACATTACGCAACATACAACGTATGAACAAACGAACGAATGCAAGACGAATGAATGAATGAATGAATGAATGAATGAATGAACGAACGAACGAACGAACGAACGAATGAATGCATGAAACGCAGATTAAATGTAATTTACATGGCATAGGAACGTGTTGGGTAAGAATGATTATGTAAATTAGTAAGTAATTCGGCATATTGCTTATGCAAACTAGTAAATAGTACTGCAGAATGATTATGCAAATTAGTAAGTAGTTCGACAGAATGATTATGCAAATTAGTAAGTAGTTCGACAATCGTGACAATTTCGGAAAATTGACTATGCTTTCCATATATACAATACTGTATGCTTTCCATTTATAATACTGTATACTTTCCATATACAATACTGTATGCTTTCCATATATAATACTGTATGCTTTCCATATATAATACTGTATGCTTTCCATATACAATACTGTATGCTACAATACTGTATGCTTTCCATATATACAATACTGTATGCTTTCCATATATAATACTGTATACTTTCCATATAAAATACTGTATGCTTTCCATATATAATACTGTATGCTTTCCATATATAATACTGTATGCTTTCCATATACAATACTGTATGCTACAATACTGTATGCTTTCCATATATACAATACTGTATGCTTTCCATATATAATACTGTATACTTTCCATATACAATACTGTAATCTTTCCATATATAATACTGAATGCTTTCCATATATAATACTGTATGCTTTCCATATACAATACTGTATGCTTTCCATATACAATACTGTATGCTTTCCATATATAATACTGTATGCTTTCCATATACAATACTGTATGCTTTCCATATATAATACTGTATGCTTCCCATATACAATACTGTATGCTTTCCATATATACAATACTGTATGCTTTCCATATATAAAACTGTATGCTTTCCATATACAATACTGTATGTTTTCCATATACAATACTGTATGCTTTCCATATATAATACTGTATGCTTTCCATATATAATACTGTATGCTTTCCATATATAATACTGTATGCTTTCCATATATAATACTGTATGCTTTCCATATACACTACTGTATGCTTTCCATATACATAACTGTATGCTTTCCATATACAATACTGTATGCTTTCCATATATAATACTGTATGCTTTCCATATATAATTATATAATAATGTATGCTTTCCATATACAATACATGCTTTCCATATACAATACTGTATGCTTTCCATATACAATACGGTATGCTTTCCATATATAATACTGTATGCTTTCCATATATAATACTGTATACTTTCCATATACAATACTGTATGCTTTCCATATATAATACTGTATGCTTTCCATATATAATACTGTATACTTTCCATATATTATACTGTATGCTTTCCATATATAATACTGTATGCTTTCCATATACAATACTGTATGCTTTCCATATATAATACTGTATGCTTTCCATATATAATACTTTATGCTTTCCATATACACTAATGTATGCTTTCCATATACATAACTGTATGCTTTCCATATACAATACTGTATGCTTTCCATATATAATACTGTATGCTTTCCATATATAATTATATAATACTGTATGCTTTCCATATACAATACTGTATGCTTTCCATATACAATACATGCTTTCCATATACAATACTGTATGCTTTCCATATACAATACTGTATGCTTTCCATATATAATACTGTATGCTTTCCATATATAATACTGTATACTTTCCATATACAATACTGTATGCTTTCCATATATAATACTGTATGCTTTCCATATATAATACTGTATACTTTCCATATATAATACTGTATGCTTTCCATATATAATACTGTATACTTTCCATATACAATACTGTATGCTTTCCATATATAATACTGTATGCTTTCCATATATAATACTGTATGCTTTCCATATATAATACTGTATACTTTCCATATATAATACTGTATACTTTCCATATATAATACTGTATGCTTTCCATATATAATACTGTATACTTTCCATATATAATACTGTATACTTTCCATATATAATACTGTATACTTTCCATATATAATACTGTATGCTTTCCATATATAATACTGTATACTTTCCATATACAATACTGTATGCTTTCCATATACAATACTGTATGCTTTCCATATATAATACTGTAGCCCAACTCACCCACAAAGTCAGATTCATCTAAGCATAGACCCTACACTGCTTTATTGCCAATTATACATTTATATAATATAATACATGCACATATTCATGTATAATACATGCACATATTCATGTATAATACATGCACATATTCATGTATAATACATGCACATATTCATGTATAATACATGCACATATTCATGTATAATACATGCACATATTCATGTATAATACATGCACATATTCATGTTTATCAACATTGAAATGATATTTCAACCATGCACAATAATAGATATAATCCCTTTTGATATTAAGGTTTTAAAGCAATATTTCGACTGTTTTCAGGAATATCTACTTGTTTTTTTCCAGTTTATGAGTGATATGTTCCACTTATATCATATATAACATCATATATAGATATTGCAATATTCAGTAGATTCCAAGGGCAGTCTCACAAGGGATATATTCTATAGGGCATGTTGTATACCTGGCCAGTTTGAATGCTTGAATAAATATTGTCATTCATAATTTTGACAAAGCACCATTAAAATAGACTGACCAATTAGTGGCCAGATATTTGACACACATCTAAATGTTGGTAGGTCTTTATCGTAAATGTTTAACCATCTTTACTGTAAAAGTTAAGGTATTTACACTGTGATTATTTTAAAACCCTGAACAGTTCATGCACATTTACGCAAACTCTAATATATGTATCTTTAAAAAATCGAAGTAGTTTTTCTCTGCCAAAGATTTTTATTGTGTAATAAACCCTAAGGATAAAAAACTGAGCAATACACAGTTTATCACCTAACGAAAATAAGGTAAAATCTCAACATCTCGAAAATGGGGAATTTAATAACTTTCACTAAAGAAGTAAGACTAACATTGATGTATAGATTGTCGAGCTTAACTTTGCACAAGTTGGTCCTTAACCAGAATAACAAGTACAGAAATAATTAAACAAATTCAACTTTTTATTTGTAAGTTGCATGCCTTACAGCTTTAGCAATCTGGAGTTTTCATTTATAAATCATGCATAACCCGGTCTGATTTCCCAATCAGTCGCATCTGCATAGAAATGAACAATTTCTAAGAAAATCCCATTTGACAAAGCAGCTCGTCTTTCTAAAGGAATTCATGAATATTTTTCCTGTCATTCAATGCCAAAAGCAGCGCATCCTAATCAATATATTGGATTTCTTGAACTGTTGTAAAGACTTGGTAAGCATCCGTATAATTCTACGAACTTTATATATTGTCATATACGACCCGCCGGTTTATATATTGTCATAAACGACCGTCAGTTTATATTTTGTCATATACGACCCGGCGGTTTATATATTGTCATAAACGACAGCCAGTTTATATATTGTCATAATCGACCGCCAGTTTATATATTGTCATATACGACCCGGCGGTTTATATATTGTCATATACGACCCGCCGGTTTATATATTGTCATAATCGACCGCCAGTTTATATATTGTCATATACGACCCGGCGGTTTATATATTGTCATATACGACCCGCCGGTTTATATATTGTCATAATCGACCGCCAGTTTATATATTATCATATATGACCCGGCGGTTTATATATTGTCTTATACGACCCGCCGGTTTATATATTGTCATAAACGACTTGTCGGTTTATATATTGTCATATACGATCCACGGGTTTATATATTGTCATACACGACCCACGGGTTGATATATTGTCATATACGACCAGTGGGTTTATATATTGTCATTGACGATCCGCGGGTTTATATATTGTCATATACGATCCGTGGGTTTTTATATTGTCATATACGCTCCGCGGGTTTATATTTTGTCATATACGCTCCGCAGGTTTATATATTATCATATACAACCCATGGGTTTATATATTGTCATATACGACCAGTGTGTTTATATACGGTCATTGACGATCCGCGGGTTTATATATTGTCATATACGACCCACGCGTTTATATATTGTCATATACGACCCGCAGGTTTATATATTGTCATACCCGCGGGGTTTATATATTGTCATATACGACTCGCGGGTTTATATATTGTCATGTATGACCAGTTGGTTTATATATTGTCATTTACGACCCGCGGGTTTATATATTGCCAGAAATTACCCGCGGTGTTGTTATCACAATTTCATTGATAAATCTATATATAATTCACATGCGTAAGGCACGTGCACATTATACATGGCTTAAACCTATTATACAGAGAAACTCACATAGGTAACAGTGTGTAGGTTTACGACCACCAATTGTATTTACACCTCCGAGGTATAGTCGAATGTAATTCCTATAATAAGAAGTAATCCCTCCTTTTTTGTTGGAAATGGGCATTATAATTAATATAAAATAATCCATTTCTATTCGATTTTGTAGCTGTATGTATAATAAGTGTATTGGTAGGTTTTACTGGATTAGTGATAAACATTTTCCAAATTTCGAATACACTTTGCGAGCAACTATCAATGAAAACATCTGTACCCTTGACCTGTTTAGTAAACATGTCTTCTGATCCCACCTTTTCTGGTGAGTTTCCAAGTGGAAAACTACTTTTCTATGTGAAAATTACACTGCTGCATTATCCATACTTGAGTTGAAGTTGCAGCAAATCATTAATATGTGACATTTTGACATTGGTGTCAATAGAGGAAAATAAATGGTGGTGTCATACCTATATGATGAACATAAAACACATGCATTGATAAATATCCTCCAAACGAAGGTCCGTGAGTAGCGGGAGTTATTCTCTAAATACTCTCCTTCTGCTGCTGTTGCTGCTGCTGCTACTGCTAATATTTCTGCTGCTACTACTACTACTACTATTACTACCACTACCACTATCACTACCACCACCACCACCACTTGGATAATTTTATGATTTTTACTCGTATGCTCGACACGCCGGATCGCATAGAGCTAATATGAATATTGCCTCTTCTATATGTGAAATGCTGATCAATAAATCATGGCGGCCGAATTGATGAACGTCCCAGTGGGGTGGCTGACGGATCACACGGTGAACGAGTCCGTGAGGTCGCAGCCAGCAATATAATTATGTAAGGTTGCAGTCAGAAATAGCTGTTCGGTCGCACTTAGAAATGGTTGTTAGGTCGCAGTCAGAAATGTGCTGTAAGGTCGTACCAAAATGGGTTGTCAGGTCGCAGGCGGAAATGGGATGTGAGATAGCAACCATAAATATGTTTCAAGGCTGCAGCGAGAAATGAGTACACCATATTATTATACTACATGAGAGAGAGAGAGAGAGAGAAAGAGAGAGAGAGAGAGAGAGAGAGAGAGAGAAAGAGAGAGAGAGGGACAGACAGACAGACAGACAGACAGACAGACAGACGCGAAACTGAACAAAAACAACGGGATGAAGCGAACATTATACTTATAAACAATATAGGCCTACTAGTATTTAGAAATCTGGCAGATTAACGAAGACAATTGATATCTCAATTGTTTATTTAATTGTATGCAAGCAGTTTTAAAGTCAAAGTGAGGAAGGATAATTAAATTGAGGTGCACAAATTAAATGTTTGAATAAAACAATATTGCCGACAGCCCCTTTAAGGATTAGTGTAAGCAACATTTATGTACTACTCTCTGGTAAGTACGGGATATTAATGACGAAACAAATGGAGATTAACTTCTCATTTTTCTCACTGAATGCGAGTTATCACCCCTCCTTCCTGGCCGATAAGCATCTTTATTGACGTCTTACAATCTAGATGGTTACGAATCTACATAAAACATTGAAATACGAGGCAGTAATGGAATGTGTGACATAAATAGGTTTGTCTATCCAGATATAAAAGGCTCCACATGATGCAAGATCAGATTCCATCCCCATAAAGCAAACCTTACCAAGTGTAAATCATCGAATTGTTTGAATATTTTTTTATTTTTTATCTGTATTAAGAGCTAGTGTTTTTATATTTATTAAACAATATGGAAGCTTTAACCGTTGCGAACCCAAATCAACCTGTACATCTTGTGCGGGTTGATCAGGGTTAGGTCATACTACACCAACTCATTTTCCATAGACGTCCATTATAGCTCTTAGCTCTGTACTGGGTCCCATATATAAGAGCTATATATTTGCTTACTTGTTTTGAAAGACCTATCTTAGTTTTATCAAGAATACATACACAAACCATACCTTGAGTATGTTTTGCAAAAGCTGTTTGGGTCGGATGGTAGTGACCCACCTACTTGCTTGTAGATGTAAAATATACTTCTTGTGTTTATTATGCCACAAATTATGAATACATTGCACAAATGTATGAAATAACCTTCAAAAGTACTCCTCAAAAGTTGAATTTTAATTTTAGCAAATGTTTGATTTGTTTACCTTGTCAACCAATCAAAATAAAGAGATTCTGTGTAATAGCTCCACATTTCCACTCCGGAAGTTTTGAGTTTAAATGTTAGCAGACGACATTTGAAATTTGGCGGCAAAAGTGTTAAGAAGTTATCAAGCATTAAAACTGACCTCGATTTATCAATCCGCCATCAGTTTGACTTTAAAGCTGCTTGCAATTTATTAAAAAAATCTAATACAAAATTGAAGTTTTCAATATATCTTCGTTATTCTAACATAATTTAAAATATAGCATTGGTGAAATATAAACAACAATTAGTAATATAATGAGATTATTTAACTGCTGCGATCGATTATAGGGAAATCCTTCACGAGATGGTAGACGTGTTGTTCTTTTCACGAACGAGCGTATGCGATTGGGTGAAAAAACACACACGACTACCATCCAGTGAAGGATTTCCCCATAATCGAACCCAGCAGTTAAATAAACTATTTATTACATTTTAAATCGCTTTGTGTATAGTTTTAACCTAAATTTTTTGCTTTATCGAACGTTTTCGGCGGATGACGTCGACGTCAGCAGCACGTTATTGAAGTCATAACCCAACGTCGCAGTTAGTTATTTTTGTGTTCGGAGATAGATATTAATATTAGCGATTATGAATATTCTTTCACTGAGAAATCCCTTTCACCGACAAAATTGTAATAAACAAGAATAACTTACTTTAAAGGGGCTACATCAGGCCTTTTTCTAAAGAAATCTAAAATGTTGAGAATGTTCCAATTCATGAAATGGCATATCAATCAAACTATAGTGATGGCAGAGTGTGGGCAAGGTCTTTAATTTGATTTACCAGATGTTGAATGAAATGAGGCTTAAACTGCTTTAAAGTAACCCTGGTGCGTAACCTAGGATAGCATATAGTAATGTGCAGAATGAATTCAGTTGTAAATAAGGAGTCATTTTGATGCTGATTTATCATGTTTTGACCATTTAGAATACAAAATATCATGATTTGTCCATTTTAAGCCAGACCCCTAATCCCCCAAAAGAAATGCCTGGTGTACCACTTTAAACTGTTTATTATTATTATTATTATTATTATTATTATTATTATTATTATTATTATTTTTTTTTTTTTATTATTATTATTATTATTATATTAATGATTTTCAAACATGCACGATATGTAGAAGATAACGTGAAGCCGGGAGTTTAAAATAAATATCAAGATTGCCGTGTGTCCCTTTTAAATGCTCTAATAGACAAAATCATGAATGTGCAGTTAAGTGAAAAGACATGTTAGTCTCATTATGTAGTTCAAAACAGTGTCATGGTTGAGTAAAATCAGGGTCTATATGCAATTTTCATGCCAGGGAAGGTAAATATCTTATAACAGCATTTCATTGGTTAAAGTGTATCACGTGATCATCAAACGAAATCAATCATTTCAACACTCGGATATATGTTACAACTTTATATAAAACAAAGATACACGTCGAACCTTTTTTGGAGGGAAAACATTCTTTGTAACCAAACATGACGTGAAGTGGAGGAATGAATTGACTTCAAGTTTGTCACGTGTTTGTCACGTGTTTCGATGAAGCGTGATCAACATCACATTACACTTGCTATAATGACAGCGAAGTTGCATGTAATTTATTGTTTTGCTTTCTATTGTCGTGGCTTCTCTGTAAAATCTGACGTAAAACACGATGCTAGTTGACTACTGCTATTGGGGGAACTACTTTTTCACAATGGCTGGTGTTGCTGGAACTACTTTTTTGCACACCGACTATGGTAGAAGGACTAACTTTTTCTCAACAGTGATGTTGCATGGAATGCACATGATGACAATATACTAAATAACATTTTGAAGTACTCACGGGCAGGGGTGGTCTTAACGCAGTAGGCGGAGCTTGCACCAAATAACCTCAACCATTAACCTACCCTATTTGCGCTAGACCAGCCTGGCTGTGTTAATTGTCTACAAATAAACCCCATCATCGTACGTACACTGCGGGTATGTATGGATGTTTAAGGAACATATGGCGATCTTTATCTTTTTAAAAACTCTCGGCCTGCCGTTATTTTTTCACATAACTTACATGTGTTCAGTCATTTTTATTAATTATAAGAACTGTTTAAAGCATTTTTTTTTGCATATTATTAACTGTTGGGTATATTGCACCAATAATATGTGTAAACTATGGTACACTAAGAAGAAGACGAAAAACTTTGCTTTAATTATATGCATGCAGGTTTAAAGTCAAAATGATGCTGGATAAATAAAACGACACGCTAATTGCAATGATTGACAAAAAAACATCAAGATTGCTAGTATCCCTTTAATGAGCGAGATTTCCAACTCACGAGCCCCGTGTGCTTCCTGTGGACCCTTTTGGTTCAGGGGCAAAAATTAAGGCCACTGCAGATCCCGTTCGATCGGTAGGCAGAGGGGTAGAACCCCGCCCCCACCCCAAATTCATGTTCCTTTTATCATTTTTTGTTCATGCTCATTAAAGGTCTTCATCATGACCCCTGCATTGTTTCAGGTGCCATCTCGCTCATATCACTAGAGCAGTGGCAGAAAAACAATAATAGTGGCTCCAGCGAAAATGGAGTATCTGCAATAGAATTTGCAGCAACTCTGCCGTTCTGCAGGTGAGAAGGTTATCTCGATGTACATGGAGGATGAGCCTGGCATGTTCATTCCTGTAAGGCGCCATATACCCTTTCATGTGTTGGTGCGCCTTAAAAACCCAATTCAATTCAATTCCAACTCACGCGTTAGTATATATACTAACATCCAATTAGTTATAATTGAACTTAGTAAGACTAATTGTGCCCTTTATACGAACAGACACCGCAATAAAACCTACTTTACGTGACAGGAAAGAGACATTTTTCAATACATGTCCTCAGTAAACTGAAATAAAACATTCGATCTATCTCTGAATCGCAAAGGGACATGCGGCAATGTAAGTTTGCAATTATTAAGCACTGCAATTAGCATATTGATGGATTAATCCAGAATCATTTTGATAAACCTGTTTGCATATGGATAATAAGAGAAATTCTAGCGGAGCATACACGCTCGTCGTTGACAAGATTAAGTTCAAGGTTAAACCTAAAGAGAAAAAATTAAAAAAAATATGAATCAGAAAGTTATGGCCCTTTATGAGATATATTCATTGGATCATATTCAAGCTGTTTGCAGTGTTTCATTGTTGTTCATTTAATACTTTAAACGTTATTAGCCACAATCAGTTGTAAACGAAAAGGTTAAGTTCCAGGTTAAACCTTTCTGCAAAAGGAATAATTAAACAAATGTGAACCAGAGAGTTATGGCCCTTTTCAGATGTATTGATGGATCATGCTGAGGTAAATATGCAATATTAATGTAAACATTTTTTCTACATAAATTCCATTTTAATATTAATTTAATATAAGAATAATGTAAAGCAAATTGTAAAAAATAATGAAAAAGCAAATTTCACCCATAATAGATCCAAACCTATGGTACGATAACGAAGAAAAGTTGAAAACTCAAAATTGTATTTAAATATACACTACTCAACTTTTATAATCGGTCACTTTTCAAAGACTTGTATATTGGTATGTGTTTCGGTGATTTCCAGTTTTTAGTATTCGTGATATTTTCAAAAAACCTGTGTGACCGTTTATAAAAGTTGAGTAGTGTATGCAAGCAGATTTACAGTCAAAATTATACTGAATTAATAAATCGAGATGCTAATTTTAATGCTTGGTAAAAACTTCAAGACTGTCACGTGACCCTTTAGTTAAAAACGACAGCTATAGCGTAACATAGCTGTTGCTCAACATACTTCCATATCCATAAGGCCAAATAAAATTATATATTTGGTTCCTATTACTTGCTAAAAAAATAGGGTAGGTAGATAGGGAAATATTTTATTTTTGTAAATTTTTTTCTTTTATTTTGTCTTTCTTTTTTTTTACAGTATACTTTTATACCCAATAAATAATTAAACTTAACTACATATTTGTTGATATCATCAGATACAGAAACGATAGAGAAAAAAAATGAAGAAAAGAAAACATAAAATGCAAAATGTAAAACAAAAACTTTTTTTTTGTGGGGTCATACAATGTTTAGGGCCTAAAAACAGAGTCGGTCGGGAAATCGGAAGAGCTAATATTTATTTTTTTTGGCCTAATGATAACCGAAAAACATTGTGCTGACTTTTCTTTCGTAGTTGATGCATCTTTTCTTCCACCAACAATCCTAACCTGTCACTCATACATACGAAAAAACAAACCCACCAATCTATCATTGTTTTAATGTTCAGAGTTTGGAGAT